>SNQJ01S0019759.1:126542-146252 GCA_010110895.2 Picea sitchensis
AGCTAAAAATAATAGTAAGACAATAATAATGATACTAAAATTAAGGTTAGAAATGGTTAATAATAATTTTAATTCAAAGGGATCAATGCAGAATAATTAAAGTAAAAATAAATAAAGTTAACTATCAAAAAATGTATAATTTTTTCTACAAATATAAGTAAAGGAAAACGGATAAGGGGAAGAAACTAAACAAGGAAATGACATCAAGTGAGGAAAGCAACCAACAAACCATAGAGGAATCAATAGGAGAATGAAAAAAAGAGGGTACAAATGAATAAATTTGAATGAAGGAAAGAGGGTGAGGACGGTTAAATAGGGAGTAAAAATGTAAAAAGAAAATAACTTCTCAATTTCAATAGCTTCTCTAATGATCCTAGTCAAATAGTGTTCAGTTTCGGCTAATATTTTAGTTTGGTCAAAACATATGAGGTGCTTGGTACTGTTGTTGGAATGCTCAACAATAATAGGTTTTGAAGTGTGATTGTGGTTTGTATGGGCTTAAAAATTTACACATAGAAAAACTAAACGTTTGTAAATTATAATTGGGAGAATCTATAGATAAGACAAACTATAAGTTCTTGAAAATTATAATTAGATTTAATACCTTTTATTCAAATGTGGCAATGGATGCTAGCAAAGATCCAAAGGAAGATACCATATTGAAATCACTAGCATTTTACCTCTCTCAATATGAATATCTTGCAAGGATGTTACTTCTTGTTTTGTAGCAAAAATACTTCTCCAAAGCTTCCCTTTGCTCGTGCTTAGAAACCCCTAAATAACCTCTTGCAAAACTCTTTATTTTGGCCTTCTCCTAAATAAAAATTGAGTACAAAGTTAGTTGGAAGATCTATTGGAGGATGAAGGACATTAGAAACATTAATTGGGTTGATATAATGACTGAAGGGACTACATTATCTTGTAGTGTGGACGATTAGAGAATTTTTTAGCAATGTCACATGGACCATTTTTTTAAGCCTCAAATTAAGCAAAATGCCCATCTTTGGTCCAAGTGTATCCATTTTAGCTTGGAATGTGTATAGGTTTTTAACATATACACATAATATCTCTTTTTTTAATGGCCAGATAACGAATATTTAAGCCTTGCTTGCCAAATCTATCTATCAAATATGCATAGTTGTGAGGTCAATAATTTTTAGAGTCCAATAATTCAAAATTGGTTCCATTGGAAGGATTTCATGATTTTTTACCATCATGAGTACGACATATTTTTCTAAGTTGCCTGCATTAAGAGTTGTGCGTATTTTTCGACATTGTTGTGTTATACCAATTATTCAATAATGACAAGTGATTGTTCAACCTCATCTTTAGGATATTGATATATAAATGGTCATTCTTGGTGATAGTTTACCTAGGATAGTATATGAGTTATATAGATTTTAGAACACCACTACTTTGTTTTTTGGGTCACCCACTTTGTTCTTTTGTTTTTTGGATTATTTGAAAAGTAAAAAATAACAACATACTTGTCAACTAAAGAGTTTGACAGATGGGTAGAGTGACATGTAGGTACATTGTGATAAAGCTAAAAGAGTAGATGCCCCACGTGAGAACTTCAAATACACCCATCAAAAATTTCTTCCATGGGATGATATTCATTTGATCCCCCATCCATGTGCCCATATTTTCTACAATGTTTTTTAGTTGTTTCTATTAAAACTCTTTTGGGACGTCTAGTACAAAAAATTTTGCAAGGGAAATAACATTTACCTTCACCCTTTTCACCCTCTTTAATTATTTTTCCAACTCTAATGTTTTCTGACATTCTTCCACACAGACATATACTGAAAAAAATACTTGTTTTTTGTTCGCCAAGAAGACCCGCAAACCCTTTTTGAAGTGTCGTTATTATAGAAAACTTGTCACAACATATTTATAGATTTTATAACGTCGCAATTCCGACGATAATTGACCAAATCTAAGTTGACTTGGTCAAATACTAGGTGACTGTTGGAGGGGGGAAACCTAGTTTCCATAACGTCGCAACTGCGACGACTATTTTACAAACGTGGAAAGAGCGGCGATAGTTCAATGGAATCCCAATAGAGACATATCAATCACAAGAGTGGCATCTGTTTGTATGACGTCACACTTGCGATGTTATCAGGCAATATGGAAAAACAATTTAAAATTTCTTCTATTTTTCAACAGTATGGCCAATTTTGTCCATAACGTCGCAAATAGAATGTCGAAATTTTTACAATATGTACTAGTGAGTAAACCCAAGTGCATCTAGAGAAGTCATAAATGACAGTTAATAAATACTTATACCTAGAGAAAGAAGGAGAAGAAAGAGGACCACAAAAATCATGATGACCAAGCTGCAAAGGGGCCAAGGCATGAGAAGAGGCACATTTGTCAAAATTATCCTGATGATATTTACCAAGAACACAACCGACACAAACACCGTGTTTGCAAGAAACAAGAGGAACACTAGTCACCATGTTTTGATTAGATAGTTGTTGCAATGAGTGATAGTTTAGATGACCAAATCTCTCATCCCAAAGTTTTCTCAAGCCATCACTATGAGCAAAACAAATGATGGAAAAGATGATGACCCGAAGTTGTCAAACTTGTACAACCTACTAATATCATCAACAATTCCAGTTGCAAGGACATGTTTAGGATATTGTAAATCCTTGATTACAACTTCGTGAGGTGAAAAATATACAGTTTTACCTTCACCTGAATGAGTGATTTGATACATTGATAAAAGGTTGTAGGAAAGACTTGGAACACATAATACACCATTGAAATGAACATTATCTACCTGAACTGTTCTAGACCCTACAACACTAAGAGATCTATCATCACCAACAAATATTTTCTTGGTGTTACATTCAATAAGAGAAGAAAATATGGTTTTATCCTTAGCCATATGATAAGATGCTCCAAAATCAGTAAGCCACTTATCATAAGAAGAAGTAGAAGTTGCATTGAAGGAAAAACTAGAAGAAAAAAGTGCACGTACAAAAGAAGAAGAAGAATCAATACTGATGTTGTGATTCTTCATCATTCCTTCTAAGGATTCCATCTTTTTAAAAACATTAGACTCCACATGACCATATTTCCCACAAAAGTTGTAATGTCTATCAATCTTCTTACTTTTGTATTTTGCTCCTTTGTCACTATTAGGAGTAGAATCTGGTTGAGAGGGTTTAGCCCTTTGTTTTGTTTTTTGTTGTGGTGAGGATGTTGCTTCTTAGGATTCTTGGATTTATCTTTCTGCTAGGCCACTAAGTCTTTGTTGGAGGTACTTGCAATTCTGATCACTCCAAGTTGCATAAGTTTATCTTTATCTCTAATAAAAGAATCACAAAAAGACTCAAGAGTGACATATTTTTAGGAATTCTCTAGAGCAACTCTGGTGGCGTAAAATATAGATACAAAGACATAATATGCACTACCAAGATTAGAAATAATAATATAGATGCATCGACGTTCCTTCGGATCTATTTTGCAGTCTATGCATAAAAGTCTACGTGTTTTGAACTTAGATAAATAATCTTCAATGCAAGTAAAATCATTGGGGCTTAAATTCATTGATTGATTTATATCTGGTGGGCTCTAATAATGTTGTGTTTACCAAACGCAACTTCAATATTTTCCCAATATTTATCTAGGTCTTCAATTCCTTGAAGGTGAAACCTTAAATCATGAGAGATGGACATTTTGATTAGTCCCTATGCTTCATCATTCTTATTATCCCATTTGGATTTCTTTTCAGCATCAGTACGAGCTTGTTCTTTTCCCAAGGTAATCTAGTACAATACTTTAGTTCTTAATACATCCTCCATATGGGATTTCCATGAGAAGTAATTTGTACTGGTAAGCAAAAGATCACTAGGAGAATCCATATTAAATATGTAGAGAATATGGATTTAAAAGCTAAAACTGATATCTAGATGGAAAGCTCTAAAAAAAAATAGGCTTTACAAAAAAGAACATTGAAAACGAACTTCGGACATGAAAGTTATGTCATTTTCAAAAAAAGGGCACAAATGGTAACCAAAGAGCCACATGGAAAGTAGAAGTTGGTCCACATGGTGATGCTCCTCCTTATATATATATGCCTATAAGCTCACTTTCAAATAATTTAATTATAAAGTTACTCACTTTTATAGAATAAGTGAGAATCACTTTTACAATGAAGTTACTTTTTAAATGAAAGTTGCATGAAAAAATAACTTAAATTAAAATATTAAAGTTATTTAATAGTGATTCATTTTTATAAATAAGTGAAATGCACTTTACAATGAATGCATGAACTTAAAATAATAAAAAAAGTGAAAAAAAAGAGACTTGAACTCAAGACCTATTACTAAGTAAACTAACTTTCAACCAAGTGAGCTAGTGCAAAGCACATTATAGTTTGAAGGAGGATTGGGGGTGTTGTTTTTTGTTGTTGTTTTGGAAGACGACCTTGGAGTGTGTGCTCAAGAGAAAAAAAATTTCATGCATTCACACACAAAAAAAAATCACTTCTCGACAACAACAAGGTTTAGATCTCAGTTAGCTTACTCGGAAACTGCAATTTTCCCTCTATTTTTTATTTATCAAGATTGCACAGAGCGCACGACAAATAGCATACAAAGACAAAAAAAACTCTTTCCACTCTATTTCTGATTTTCTAAGATTACACAGAGCATAGGGAAAAGAGCATACATAGATCGAAAAGAGTAGCAACCTGGAAATAAAAATAGAAAACCAAAAAATTATCTCTGTAAAAAATGAAACAGAGCGTATTCAGGATTTATACCTCTGGATCTGATTGAAATGGTCATATTTTTGGAAAACATAAACATTTTTTAGTGAAACAAAAATAATTCCAAACTGAAATGAGCACTCCAGATGCAATGGAAGAGTCCTCTAGGGCCAAAAATATATGGAAATAGAAAAAAACCAGAGATGCAGCAACATGACTTCAAGATCTCGATTTACAATGGGAGCAGGTCTTTGAATCTACTCAGATACCATGTTCGATAAAACATATATTCCAATAGATGATGAACACCTTCAGTAACCACTCACACAACCAGAGCAAAGATCAACATACTGATGTTTTATGTGGTAAAACCCCTATGGGGAAACATCCATGACCCCAACCAACATGGCCACTTGGAGCAATTTATTAATGCAAAAGAAAATATATTACAAAGAGTTTCTCAAAATCAATCATCGACAAATGAACCTATATTATCTTTAAATATGGATCATGGACCAATTGGGTGCTAATCCTTTGATACATGTATCCATTAATATCGAGGAGAATATGAATCGTCAGATCACTCTATGTCAAGAACATGTCTTGACATTCGAATTACAAGTTCATACTAATGCATACTAAAGAAACACACTTTAACCTAGTGACACATTAGACCAAGTTTATCTTAACTAGTTCCTAAGTGTCTAAAAATCCTAACAGTGGAAAGGTGGTCCATATGAATAAACATTGTAGAAATAGGTTGGATAATAAAAAAACCAACAAGGAAGAGCCTCAACAGAAGGATCATATATAGAGTATACAAAGGAAAAGGAATCATATTTCTATGTAGTCATGGTCAAGCAACTAGTAGATTAGCGCATGTCATCCTCTTTGTACAATGATTCATATGCAATATTACACTTCACCAAAAAGCGATATTGGTTCACGAACTATATTACTTGTTCCTCCAACGATTCAATGATATTAGGTGGTGGGGAAGAGTGCATAGTAGTTGGAAAAGGGAATATGCAGATTTCCTTTGGAAGATAAACATTGATTTTCCTTAATGTGTATTATGTTCCAAGCATGGATCTTAATCTAATATCGATTATTTAGAGTATGAGATATTGTCCCTATCTAGAAGCCAACTTTAGCAATCACAAATGATACATAGTTGACAAGGAGACCAAGGAGAATATTTCTCTTGGTATGAAGGATCATGGGTTGTTCAGATTGGTTGAAATTTAACAAGTTAGGGAACATTAATTAGAAACCAAAAGTTTATCGAACATCAATACACTTTGGCATCAGCAATATGGGCATCTTAACTTGATCTATCTATCTCATTTATCTTGAGATAATTTGGTAGATGGACTTCTTGATATCCAACAACATATTTAGGGTGTATGCAAAGATTCTTTGGCAGGGAAGCAACATCGAGAACCATTTGATGAAGGAAAATATTGGAGAGCACAAATATTCCTTCAACTAGTTCACACAGATATGTGTGGACCAAAGAACACAACATCAATCACCAATGCAAGATATACCCTTTTTCTTGTTGATGACTATAATGGGAAAATGTGGTTGTACCTTTTGAAATTGAAATATGAAGTGTTTAATGAATTTCAAAAATTTAAAGCATTATTAGAAAAAAAGTTAGGGTGTCACATAACAACTCTTAGGTTCGACAGTGGTAGTGAATTTTGTTCCAAAGAATTCAATAACTTTTGCACTAAAGATGGGATCAAAAGACAATTTACTACACCCTACACTCCTTAACATAATGGAGTGGTTGAGAGACAAAACCATACTATCACAAATATGGTCTAGTGTATGATGGAGAACATGTGTGTTCCCAATAGGTTTTGGGTCGAAGTAGTATTTACAACAACATACATGTTGAATAGATATCAAATGATGGTGGTGAAGCAGAAACCCCAGAGGAAGCATGGTCTGGGATGAAGCCCAAAGTTAGTCATCTTAAGGTATTTTGTTCTACTACTTATGCTTGGATTCCAAATGAGAAGAGAACCAAGTTAGACCCTAAGATCAAGATACTAATGATTACAAGGTACAACAAAAATCATAAATCATGCAGATTGGTTGATGCTTGTTGTCCCCAATTTCTAGGGATAACTAATGAGATGAATGTTGACGATTAAAATCTCAAAGAGGATTTCGCCCGCAAAGTATTGTTAAAGCCATTAATTATAAGCTAATGACATATATAATACTAGTAGGTGAGACCCCCTTGTAGGTTGGAGGATCATATCTATTTCTTATTTGATGTTTTATTGATGTTCAACACTGCTTACAGGTTTAAGCATGATTGATGGTCATTGTTGGTTATATTCGCAACAAAAGGATGATGGATAATGCATGTGTGTTCTCTTGATCTAGGCTCGAATGCCATGTCATAATGGATTATGATATCCATTGTTACCTTTGATATTTACTCCTTGATTATTACTTGAAACACCTGTAAAGATACTTGTTAGTAACAACAAAAGAGAAATTGAAAAGAAATGGAGCAATATGAATAAAATCCAAAAGAAAGGAACTATGTTATTACGCTATATGATTCTACACTATGCATTTGAAGTTAAATTGATTGTTTCTAGTCCTAGATAACAGGGTTAGTGGCCATATGATTGACTGGCTTATTTGGAAAGACATGTGATGTGCATTATAGTGTGGTTGGAAAATGTTAATGTAACATAAGGTGGCATATTTTGGATGTTGGTTTTGAGGCATGGTTTAATTGAATGAATAGTGGGTTGGCATGTACTAAGGAATTGAATGACTGGAGGTTGGAGGTGAAGTGAATTTACTACACGTCACTCCATACCCCTCCCACTGGTTGTCACCCTAGCTGGCTATTGTCAATTTTCCTTGTTGTGATTAAGCCCCGACTTTCAAGCAGAGGAAGAATTGCTCGACCAATCTCGCGTTTTTAAGGTGCTCTTGGTTACAGGTATGTTTTTTTTCCATCCATGAATCTGCTCTAGTTATGAAATAGATATTGGCTCAGGATGTATAGGTTTGTGCTTTCCTTAAGTCTCGCAACTGTGTAAATTTGTGATATTTTTCTGGAATGAATGGTTGGTGTGGGTTTCATTGCGGTAATGTTTGAAGTCTCAGTTTTATTGATAATTTTGGGTGTTAGAAGCCATGGAAATCATATTTCGTCCTTGTTGGTCTCGGTTGAAGGGTTTTTTATTCGGCCCAGATTGGCTTCCGTCTCCACACTTCTTATCACTATACCAAGTCATTTGTTGTTACGGGGTTTACTAGGTTTGAAACACTTGTGTCACTGCGCATTGTTTCACTTGGGTATGGATTTGTTCATGCTATTGATGGTTGTGCAGTGGGTTATATTGCTTTTTCTCGGCTCTGTTTTATCTCAGTGTTGTTAGTTGATTGATTAGGGAGAGCCACGAGGGTTATACCCTGCATGTCTAAGTGTTGATATAGGACCAAAATGAATCCTTTCTTCTTTGTTCATAGTCTCTCCTATCACAGGAGTTGTCGCCCTATCGGCGAAGTTAGTGGTGGTATAACATGTGTATGCATCGTGGTCTCAGAGGTTCTCACCTGATGATGGGAGTCGACTCCAGTCTCCCCATTTTGGTCCACATAGAAAACCCTTTATTTCTCAAGCCGCGTTTTAATAGAGGGAACTGTGATGGCCTGTCAGGTATACTGTTGGTTGTTATGAGTTGTTAGTGTATTGTCGACAGTGTTTGATTTTTGGCCCGTCTCTATTGATTATGTTGACAATGGTGTTGGTGTTGATATTTAGTCACTGCATTGGTTATTATGGCGATCAAATTGATAAACTCAACATGGTAATTTGGTTAATTGGAGACTTGGATTAAATGCACAGTCGCCATCTCTTACATTTTGATTATTGAATTGTTGACCAAGCACTAGTTTTAATTGATTAAATCACATCAATGTTTCATGCATGATGTGTGGGTATGTGTGGAGTTCCTACATCATGATAGGTTGATTTAATAATTGTTGTGACAATGTGTTTTAAATTGTCGGATTGGTGTATTGAAATCATGGTAATCATGGAATGGCTATCCACTGTATAAGTTATGGAAGTTGTTTGATTGCGCCATCAGAGATGGGAACGGGTTTTTACACAGTATGGTTTTGTTGCAATTTGATTAATTTGAGAAATATTGTTGTTGCCTCCTTGTATTGGATTGATAGCTCAACATCGTTTGATGTTTGGATTCAGAGTAATTAAACATGTATTCAGAGTAATTAAACATGGATTTAGAGTAATTGATAGCTCTTGCGCTTTGTTGAATGGCATCCTACACCATCGTATGAATTGGAAGGGTGACTATTGTGACTGCGTGTTTAAATGTAAAGTCAGGATTATTATATTGATAATTGTGTTTAACTATCCACTGTATGTGTTTGATGAACGTCATGCATCATAGCAGAGATAGGCACAGGTTCTGTGGCAGTATGGTCTCATTATAGTTTGATTGCTAAATGGAATTAAGGGACGAGATCGGGCATGCTTTTGTGTCTGTGTTTGATTGAGAAAATAACTCATGGACAATGGTTGATATTTTGATGCAAAACTGAGTGGAAACAATGGACTGTGTGTTCATTTGGAAATTGTTTGAAACATTAAATGGGACAGATGGAAAGAAACAGAACTCTTGTCTAGGTGATTTGGAAGGCATATTGTCTTGTTTTGATGGCATTGTGTTAAAGATTTAATTGAGAACAATGAGCAAGTTAATTCACAGAATTGATTGAATTATACACAGTAGTTGTTTAATTTATCACAATGACTATTTGATTGATGTTGGATCTTTTACGTTTGATATAGAATGTTTTATGGATTACTTAATTAATTTTATGAACAATATATGTTCTTTTTCCCTACCATTATTTCACTTTTCGTTAATTACAATCCCTTCGCCTTCCCACATTCACTTTTCATTCCCTATTCTTAAAATTAATTACAGTTAAGAGAATTATATATTGAAACAGTTTGAAATCATAGTTCTAGGTTGGACCACAGTGATATGTCCCTTGGTTTACATTCCAGTTGATTATGTGTTGTCTGTGAGCAGTAACCATGATTCTTTTCCCCCTCATTTTAACACTTTTTCATTCAATACAAACCCCTCACATATCCCAGGACCTTTTGTTCACCCCCTTCTCATTGATAATAGTTAAACAATTTGTATGGATTGGATTGTATGAGTCTGATATGTTGCTGAGCCAAAGTCTATTTCATATTTTGAAAGAGTTGTCATGTATGGTTTTTAAAGGAACTATTTTCCAATCAATTATGCATACATGAATGATCTATTCAAATAAAAGGCTGAAAACCGAGGCCCACTATTCCCCTGACAAAGGGAAAGCCACTACTACCCCTTTCTCACCTTCAAATGATTATGATAAATCAGTGTCCTCCCACATACAATGGAGGGACGACTGCTCTCATGTGATTAGCGAGATTAGGCCTAAAGGCTCCACATAGCCTAAGGAAAATTCAGAGAGTTTAAAAGGTGATAGAAACAACAAAGGAAATATTGCCTCACAGACTGGAAAATATGGATTTTAAGTTTTATTTGTTTGTCTATTGTTGAGAACAGTTGACTTCATATTTTTGGACATAAGGTTTTTTGGGATATATTGGTAATATATTTTGGAAAATGTTTTCAAATATCAATGTGATAATTGTCAAATATGAATGTGATGATGGGAGTCACGAGGAAGGGTGTTTTGTTTAATTAAATAGTTATGTTGTGATTGTTAACAACTAAAGGGAGTCACAAGGGGTCCCACCTACTAGTTATTATTTAGTTAAAACCCTTATTGTGATTTATTGCTTTCCCCCTTAACTAAAGGTTGGTTGAGTTTTTAGCTAACTTAACTAAGGAGGTAGTTCAACTACTTCAACCAATTCTAATTTTCTTAAAGACAAAAGGAAAGGGAGGAACAAAGGAGGAGAGAAGGAGAAACATACTAAGGTTTTCTATTTGAGTTCATGTTGAGATAGTTCAGTTTTCATTAATTCCTTAATTTATCACAAGCCTACTTATTTTTTATGATAGGAGGGTCTTATTGTAGACAACAAGATTCAAGGTTGAATTACATCATTCAGACACTTGTTTTTCAAAGGTGTTGATCTATCTTTGATAGTTTGTGTAGACTTGTTTGTTTGTGAATTAGTTTTCATGACTGACAAAGGCTATTGTGCAGAGTCGAGTGGGCAGAAATCTGTAGCAAGTTGTTCTAGCTTTTAGAGTTGAGTTTTTTTATTTTATGTCAGAGGTCCTTTTGTATGTTCCATCGGGGATGTCTAAGTTTGACTCTGGTCCGAAATTTTTGCACAAAATTTTGTAAAGAGAATGACTCTTTGGTGAATTGGAATGAAATAAGCATTTCTTTATGTCTCATATGTCTTGATTATCATCTTGGTGTCTTTACTTCTGTCTCTACATTTATTTCAGCAACTGTTATATTCAAAAAATCATATGAAAATGAATTTTATAGCAAGTTGTTATTTATGAAAAGTCTAGCCTAGGCACTTGTAATCAATACTTGTGAGTTAGGATTTTATTTTTGATGGCTATAAACATAGGGTGGCATTCCCGTCTATTTTTCTATAGCCAATCAGAATATGAAAATGCTTGAGTAAGATCATTTCATATCTTTTCCTCGACATTTATTTGGCGACCATACTGGGGAGATCTTCAATATCTCTCTGGTTAATTCTTATACTCGATTTTCATCTAAACATCTATTTTTTCTAATATTGATTCTATGACAGCTTTATTTCTTAATGATTGTACCTGTTACAAGACAACCCAATATTGAGCCCGATCTTCAAGATCATACCATCATTGATTTGAATCTATTTAACACCATTTTAGACATTGCCAATACCCGTGGTGAGCTTAATCATTCATGGGCAGAAATGAACGAGATATTAGTGCTCAAGAACGATTGGAAGCTAGATGTAGACATCCTAGAAATCAACAGTAACCTTCTTGTTTCTTCTTTTTGGCATTTCTTTCATGTCCTTAGACTCTCGTGCTTCTAGAAGAAGAAGACGATTATCACCTGAAATTAATCCTATTGCTAAAATAGGAAGAAGGAACATTGTGTTATCTGTCCAACAAAGTGATCTAAGGAGAACTTTGTCTGATTCATCCAGTTCGTCTTTCTTTCCCTCATCTATCATCCATAAGATGGCATCTAGTGGTGGCTTTAGTGGCACTGTAAGTGCTTCCTCTTCTCAATATTCATCTTCATCAGTGATTGGTAGCTTAGATAGCCACCATATCCTTGTCCAATCTACCACAAATCCCACCAAAGTCATTAAGAAGTATGGGCTTTTTCAGTTTCAAGAAGACGCCACAACCACATTGTGGCATGTGTCATCTCCTCTTAACCTAGCACCTGCTACTTGTCGACTTCCTAAATTCAAAGAAAATATTCCTAGGTTTTTAGGAAATAACACTGTAACTACAAATGAACACCTGGTGGCATTTTCTAATGCTTTTCATAACATAGTAGCCAATGACAACGATACTTGCATGCACTTATTCGTCAATTCCTTGGAAGGAAAGGTTGTGGCCGATTTCTTTGACCTTCCTCCTAAGATTTTGTCTACTTGGGAAGAGTTAATATATTGGTTTAGATATACTTATGGGCAATCTAAAAGCCTAGCCGAGAAGTTACAGGAATATAATAACGTCGCCTATAAGGATGGTGATACCATCAAGTTTTTCAACTTGAATTTTACTAAGTTATAAAACCAAATCCCTGAACTCATTCGACCTCAGAACCAAGCTTCTTTCATGCATTACTAGAATACATTACCTTCCCCCTACCATCATAGGATTGAGGAAAAATCCATTGATAATATCAGTTCCGCTCTGCATACTTGTTTAGAGTATGAAGAACAACTTGAAAGAACAGGTCTTCCCCAGGGAGAATCAGTTAAACAAACATACATGTCCTCCCTTTTACAACTAGTACAAGATATGAAAAATCATATGATAGAATTCGAGCGAAAAGGAACTATCTCCCCTCTCACCCCTGGAGCTTCATCCTCTTCTGCACCTGCCTTTAGAAATCCAATTGAAAATAATTTTCAGCCTAAATCTATCTTGCCTCGAAGTTGGTGTAACTTCTGCAGGAACACCACGAGGAAGCCACATGTGAGCTAAGGAAGAGTGTCAGAGATAAAATATTTGGTAAAAGACCAGAAACTACTATCGTTGTTCTAGATTTTGTAGAGCTAGAAGATTTCATGATCATCAATACTAGGAACAAAGCCTATGCTCCCAAGGGAAAATTTGATCCTCCCCGCAATTCTTCTAGCCTAAGCTCATCCTCACCCACTGCTATTGTTCAGGTTCCTAAGGTTCCTGACAATCAAGGAATAACCACTCCTCTCCCCTCTTCCAAGTACAATATCTTGCATCAGTTGGCCAACATCAAAGCAAATCCAACCCTTATGGACATGGTTATCGTCCCTGAGCAACAGAGGCATCTAAAACAATTCATGGAAGGAAAATATTTCGTTGTAGCCAACCTCTCTGAAGAGGTAAACAAAGAGGATTCATCTGTAAATAAAGTAGGTGTACATAAATTTAGATACCCTGTAAAAAATCACCCTTTTTATATTTTTGTAAATATTATGGATAAGATCGCCCATTGTTGCCTCATTGATGGTGGTTCAGGCCCAAGTGTGATGTCGAAGATTATTATGGAAGAGCTAGGCTTGTCCTGTACAAATGAAAATGCCAGAATCATGCTCTCCTATAATAGCCTACATCAAATGACCATAGGTTAGATTAAGGATGTAACCTTCGTTTTATGCGCACACCCTAAAATAAGGACAACCCTTAGTATTCAAGGAATCGACATGCTTGTAAGAAATTACTCAATTATCTTGGGAAAAGATTGGAAATCCTTAACGGGTGGATACCTCTCACTCGACGAAACACATTTATCCATTCCTCGGAATGGTAAAAACATTATAGTCCTTAGAGAGGGAAGGATATCACCTTACATAGAGAGTGTTCCACAGCTTAATGTAAACTATATCAAAGAGGACCTAGGAGTGTATTCCATCTTTGTTGAGGAAGATAACATTCCCTAGGAACAAATTTATTTAGATGATGATATGTGGCACATGCACTTTGATGGTTCATGCTCTAATGAAGGTAACAGAGCTAACATTATCTTGATTTCTCCTGTAAGGAAAATCCATAAATTTCTTGTAGGTTGGAGTTTTCTTGCATAAACAATGTCACCGAATTCGAAGCTTTGTTATTAGGCATTAAGAACACCTATAATCCTGGTTGTGGTCACCTTTCAGTTTTTGGGGATTCCGAGATTGTCGTGAATCTTGTACGTAAAATTTACTCTCCTAGAAACAAGTTGATGAAATGATACACCCAAACTATTTGAGCTCTTATTTCGAACCTTTCATCTTTCAACATCACTCATGTTAGAGGGAGTTAAACTCAATGGCCGATCGTTTAGATTTTTTTCCAGCCTCTCATAATCGACAACTTCTTCCACATAGACCTGATTGTACCTTTCAATCTCTATATCGTCCACATATCCATGACAATATATAATCTTGGCAGGTCTTCCCTAACGATGAGAGAATTTATGCTTTCATTCAAAATGAACCTTTTAAGCCTAAGGAAATTATATCCATAGAATATAACAAGATTCCTAAAGGCTTGACTCTTCTAGAGAGCTCATTTTCATCAAGTGATGTAGGAAACAAGGAGAAACAGAAAGAAGAGGACTCGAAAAGGAAGGGGGGTGAAACCATATCCTTGAACATTGGGACACCCGAGGCTCCAAAGAATGTTAAAATAGGTGTCTAATGTTCAGATGAAGAAAAAATGAAATTTTCCAAGCTACTTGGTGAATTTCAAGATGTTTTTGCTTAGTCTTATGAGGATTTTCATGGTTTTGATCCTGGTCTTATACAACATGCCATCCCCATTAAGGAAGGCATAAAACCAGTTAGGCAAAAAAAAATACCTATCAGCCCTGCGCTAGAAGAAACTATTCGAAAGGAGTTGGAAAATCTCTTGAAAGATGGAATCATATTTCCGATCAAGTATTCTAAATGGGTTTCATATTTGATTCATGTTCAGAAAACAACTGGTCAAATCAGATTATGCGTTGATTTTCGCGCATTAAATCAAGCTAGTATACAAGATCACTTCCCTCTCCCTAACATGGAAATAATTTTTCAACAAGTTGCAGGGTCACAAATGATGTCCTTACTTGACGGTTTTTTCGGTTACAATCAAATCAAAGTAAAAATGGCAGATAAATACAAAACCACCTTTATTACTCATCGGGGTACCTTTTCTTATGAATGTATGCCTTTTGGCTTATCTAATGTAGGTGCCACCTTTCAAAGAGCTATGCAAATAGATTTTGACGATTTGATCTGTAAGATCATTAAGATCTACCTTGATGACTTAACGGTGTACTCTAAAATCCGATCAGATCATTTTGATCATCTGAGAAAATTTCTCATGTGATGTAGGAAATTTGGCATTTCTCTAAATCCTTCCAAGTCCATTTTCGGCATTATCGAGGGAAATCTCCTTGGACACATTGTCTCCGATTTAGGAATAAGAATTGATCCTGAAAGGATTGTTGCTATCCTTAATATGCTTGCTCCCACTTCCAAGAACGAGGTTCAATATTTTATGGGGGTTATTAACTTTGTCTGTAGGTTTGTTCTAGATTTTGTTGTGATGGTCAAACCAATTCATAATCTTCTTAAGAAAGATCATTCTTTTTCTTGGACAGGTGATGTCGAAAATGATTTTGAAAGGATTAAGAAAGCAATCAGTTCCGCACTGGTTTTGGCAAAGCCAGATTTTGAGAAGGAATTCATGATATATGCTAATGCTACCGAGGAGGCAGTTTCTGTTGTCCTCATGCAAAATGATGACCAAGGTAATGGAAAACCAGTGGCTTACATGAGTCAAATTTTGTCTGATGATGAATTTAAATATTCTTTTATTGAGAAACATGCTTTTTCTCTTGTTAAAGTTGTTGAAGAGTTTCGCCACTACATCTTAAGTAAGCATACGTTGGTAAAAATCCCTTTACCTGCTATCAAGTTTTTTCTCTCACAGACTTATCTTTCAGGGAAGCTTGCGCATTGGCTTGCCAAGATCTAGGAGCATGATTTGAATATCATGACTTCTACCACTATCAAGGGACGTGCCTTAGCCCTTCACTTAGCTTAGCATGTTGAGAATAGTGAATAAATTGATGAAGAAGATAGTTCCCTATTAGCTCTATTTTACATTGACAACCAAATCATCCCTATGTCTAAACATCCCTGGTATAAAATTTTAATTTACTACTTATAGAACCAAAGATGTCCAGACAACTTAGACACTCATCAGAGGAGAAGGCTCTGTCTTGAATCCGCAAGATACGTCATTATAGGAGATGTGTTGTTTCGAAGGTTTGCTGATGGTGTGTTGCTTCGTTGTGTAAAAAATGAAGACACGAAGAAACTGTTGCAAGAAACTCATGGCTCTTCAAATTATGTCATTCATGTACGAGGTCATTTTTCTGCTAAAACCATTGCTTTCAAGATTATTAGAAAAGGATACTATTGGCCTTCAATATTTCATGACTCTTATGTTTTTTCGAGATTTTGTGACAAGTGCCAAAATTTTGTTGGGAAAGAACACCTTTCATCCATGCCATTACAACCTTTCCTACCAGACTTTCCCTTTTCAAAGTGGGGATTGGATTTTATTGGTCCTATTAATCCTCCTTCTTCAGCTGGACAAGTTTTTATTTTGACAACCACAAACTATTTTACAAAATGGACTGAAGATGTCCCACTTAAGCACACAACAGATGATCAAGTTATTTCTTTCCTTGAAAATAACATTTTTTCCATATTTGGTCTTCCATTGGAAATTATTACAGACAATGGTCCCGCTTTCATTTCTACTAAGTTGATCCAATTTTTATCCAAGTTGGGGGTTAAAAATTTCACCTCATCATCTTATTATCCCCAAGGAAATGGGCAGGCTGAGTCCACCAACAAGAATCTGGTAAGAATCATCAAAAGGATCATCGAAGATAAGCCTCGTCAATGGCACACTCTCCTAACTTATGACCTCTGGGCAGATCAAGATACTGCAAAGGTGAGCACTGGTTGCACTCCTTTCCAGCTTGTTTATGGTCAAGAAGCCCTCCTGCCAACTGAGCTGAAAATTTATTCCTTAAGGTTGATGCTACAGATCGAATAATTAAATTCTTTCGATGTTTCACAAAGGATAAACGCACTCCTAACTTTGGAAGAGCAAAAGATATTTGCTTTGGATAACATAAAAAGGAGACAACAAACTGTTAATAAGTATTTCAACAAGAGTGTTAAGACTGACAAATTTAAGGTCAATGAAAAGGTATTGTTGTGGGATTCAGCTGATGCTGATAGGGGAAGACATTCAAAATTTCAAGAACTATGGTTGGGTCATTTCAAGATCGCTTTTGTCTTAGGTACTAACTTTTACATTCTAAAAGATTTATAGGAGCGATTTTTTTCCTACAGCACTAATGGTTCCCACTTGAAGCATTATGTGGAACCAACTTGAAAAGCTCTAACATTGTTTGGATTTTATGTATTTTAGTAGTCTAGCTATGCTTTCAATTTTCTACTATTTTTCTTTTCTTCTTACAGTAGTTGGTTTCTGCTTTTTGTTTTAAACATTTTCTATTTATTTTACATTTCTGTCATTTTATTTCTGTTGTTTTAATTTTTGCAATTTTATTTTTGTCATGAATTTATTGCTTACTATCTTTTAGTTGATTTTGGTCAATAATAAGATATTGGATCAGTTCTGCCACAGTTTCACTCCTGCAAAAAATTGTTGGTCAATAACAATCAAGCTTACACAACTGTTACAATTTTTCCCCTGAAAACACACTTGAAATTGTTACCTACTTTCACTGTTGTCTTATAAAGAGATTGGTTATCTCTCACTTCTACTTTCCATTTCTTCATTCATTTGAGAAATAAAGAGCAAGTCCATTAGTTTCTCTCCTTGAAATAAAGAGTAAAATCTTGTTGAATGATCATTCATACAGGTATAAATCCCCTCATACTTAACATTTTTCATGAGTTATTCCCAAATTCCTGGTCATTTTTCCATTAAATCCATTCACTTCCCCATGTTGCATGATCATTCTGGTTATATCTTATTGATCTATTTTTCTTGGTCTGTGAAACCATGAGTTCTAAGTTCTAAATCTGTTGAAAACAAATTTCCATGTGGAGTCTCCAGTTTGTTGACGATTAAAATTGTAACGAGGATTTCACCCGCAAAGTATTACTAAAGCCATTAATTATAAGCTAATGACATATATAATACTAGTAGGTGGGACCCCATTGTAGGTTGGAGGATCAAATCTAGTTCTTATTTGATGTTTTATTGTTGTTCAACACTACTTACATGTTTAAGCATGATTGATGGTCAATGTTGGTTCTATTTGCAAAAAAAGGATGATGGATAATGCATGTTTGTTCTCTTTCTCTAGGCTCAAATGCCATGTCATAATGGCTTATGATATCCATTGTTAACTTTTATATTTACTCCTTGATTATTACTTGCAACACCTGCAAAGATACATGTTAGTAACAACAAAAGAGAAATTGAAAAGAAATGGAGCAATATGAATAAAATCCAAAAGAAAGGAACTAAGATATTATGCTATATGATGCTACACTATGCATTTGAAGTTAAATTGATTGTTGCTAGTCCTAGCTAACAGGATTAGTGGCCATATGATTGATTGGATTATATGGAAAGACATGTGATGCGCATTATAGTGTGGTTGGCAAATGTTAATGTAACATAAGGTGGCGTATTTTGGATGTTGGTTTCGAGGCATGGTTTAATTGAATGAATAGTGGGATGGCATGTACTAAGGAATTGAATGACTAGAGTTTGGAGGTGACATGCATTTACTGCACGTCACTCCATACCCCTCCCACTGGCCATCGCCCTGGATGGCTATTGTCAATTGTGTTCATTGTGATTAAGCCCCGACTTTCAAGCAGAGGAAGAACCGCTCGACCAAGCTCGCGTTTTTAAGGTGCTCTTGGTTACAGGTATGTATTTTTGCCATCCATGAATCTTCTCTGGTTATGAAATAGATATTGGCTTAGGATGTATGGTTTGGAGCTTTCCTTAAGTCTCACAACTGTGTAAATTTGTGATATTTTTTTGGAATGAATTGTTGGTGTGGGTTTCACTACGGTAATGTTTGAAGTCTTGGTTTTATTGATCATTTTGGGTGTTAGAAGTCATGGAAGTCATCTGTCATCCTTGTTGGTCTCGGTTGAAGGGTTTTTTATTCGACCCAGATTGGTTGTCGTCTCCACACTTCTTATCACTATACCTAGTCATTTGTTGTTATGGAGTTTACTGGGTTTGAAACATTGGGTTTGAAACACTTGTGTCATTGTGCATTGTTTCACTTGGATATGGATTTGTTCATGCTATTGATGGTTGTGCAGTAGGTTATATTGCTTTTTCTCAGCTCTATTTTATCTCAGTGTTGTTAGTTGATTGATTAGGGAGAGCCACGAGGGCTATACCCTATGTGTCTAAGTCTTGATTGTAAGGACCCTCCTGGCTAAGGACATCTACTCAGTCAACTGGTGGAATTTTTTTTTTTTTAAAGTGTGTGCGCGTGTGTAGAAGAAACAACCCCCTCAACTCTAAGTCAACACTCGAACCGACAGGACGCAAGTAAGACGAACACAATCAAGACGACCCGACATATCATAGCGACAACAAGAAGCAAACGCCCCGAACAGGAGGTGGAAAACTAATGGCTATAGGCAGAGACAGACACCAGGGGTTAGGCACAGTACTGTCACAGAATGGAAGAATCCGTCAGTAGAGTCG
>SNQJ01S0019759.1:146262-162694 GCA_010110895.2 Picea sitchensis
GCGTTGAAAACGATGTTCATTATCCTCATGTTTCAATTCTGAAATTTATTTTCAGTTCAGAAATTTATTTTCTGTTAAGTTTTTAGATGCTGAAACACCGCTGTGCTGATGCTGAAACACCGCTGTGTTGATGCTGAAACACCGCTGTGCTGATGCTGAAACACCGCTGTGCTGATGCTGAAACACCGCGGAGCAGATGCTGAAACACCACGGCTGTAGCATATGTTGAAACAGTGCTGAAACTAAATTTAGCATTTAAATTTGACTGAAAAATCAGCGAGACTGAAACTGGGTGGGATTTTGAAATATTAACAAATCGGTGTCCTCCTGCATACGATAGAGGGACGATTACTCTCGTGTGATCAGCGATATTAGGCCTAAAGGATCCACACATCCTAAGGAAAATTCAGAGAGTTTAATAGGTGATAGCAACGACAAAGGAAATATTGCCTCACCAACTCGAAAATATGGATTTTAAGTTTTATTTATTTGTCTATTGTTGAGAACAGATGACTTCAGAATTTTGGACAGTAGGTTTTTTGGGATATATTGGTAATATATTTTGGAAAATGTTTTCAAATATCAATGTGATAATTGTCAAATATGAATGTGATGATGGGAGTCACAAGGAGGGGTGTTTTGTTTAATTAACTAATTATGTTGTGATTGTTAACAACTAAAGGGAGTCACAAGGGGTCCCACCTACTAGTTATTATTTATTTAAAACCCTTATTATGATTTATTACTTTCCCTCTTAACTAAAGGTTGGTTGAGTTTTTAGTTAACTTAACTAAGGAGGTAGTTCAACTACTTCAATCAATTCTAATTTGCTTAAAGACAAAAGGAAAGGGAGGAACAAAGGAGGAGATAAGGAGAAACATACTAAGGTTTTCTCTTTGAGTTCATGTTGAGTTAGTTCAGTTTTTATTCATTCCTTAATTTATCACAACCCTAATTATTTTTTATGATAGTAGGGTCTTATTGTAGACAGCAAGATTCAGGACTGAATTGCATCATTCAAACAATTGTTTTTCAAAGGTGTTGATCTATCTTTGATAGTCTATGTAGACTTGTTTGTTTGTGAATTAGTTTTCATGACTCACAAAGGCTATTGTGTAGATTCGAGTGGGCATCAATATGTGGCAAGTTGATCTAGCTTTTAGAGTTCAGGTTTTTTGTAAAGAGAATGACTCTTTTTTGAATTGGAGTGAAATAAAGGATTTATTTATGTCTCATCTGTCTTGATTATCATCTTGGTGTCTTTACTTATGTCTCTACATTTATTTCAGCAACTGTTATATTCAGAAAATCATATTAAAATGAATTTTCTAGCAATCTTTTATTTGTGAAAAGACTAGCCTAAGCACTTGTAATCAATACTTGTGAGTTAGGATTTTATTTTTGATGGCTATAAACATAAGGTGACATTCCTGTCTATTTTACTTTAGCCAAGCAGAATCTGAAAATGCTTGAGTAAGATCATTTCATATATTTTCCTCAACAATGATATCTCGAGGCCCTCAGGTTGCAGACGTGGAGTACCGAGAGATAGATGACTAACAACGTCCACATGCACAAACATAGACCCACTTCACCACCACACATCCTAGATTCATCACAATGGAATTCTCCACATTAGCTTACTTCCGGAAGATGATGGGTCTTGATCCATGAGGTACAAGTCAAGTATTATGGTAAGTGTCACTTTAATACTTGAAGCATTTGAGTGTGTTTCATTTAAAGTTGCTTTTGATTATAGAACTTATGCTTGGAAATTATGCTCTTTTCCCTGTTTCACCTCGATGGTTGACATTGTACCCTAGTAAGTGGTCACTGTTTGGGATGGTTTTGCTAGTAGGAGGTCCCCTTGACGATTCATAATTCCATTCCCAATCATACTTATAAATTTGCACACTTTCATCCTCTTTGTTTCCTTATTTTTTGGGATTTTCGGGTGTATTGACCCAAGAAGGGATTGTACCTCATTTAATGGGATGAAGGGTTTGAAGGCCTAGAGGTAATGTAGCTGGAAAAATATAAAATCCAAACTATAACTTTCCATATGCTCTCCCAAAGAGTTATTGATAACGATGAAATGTTTCTCCTAAAAAATCAAAGACCTGCAAAAACAATTTCATATTCTATAGACATCCCACTTATTGAGGGATATACACAAGTGCATTACAACCTTTTCTTTACCCCTATGGTACTTTATGTACCTCTCCCCTCAAGTGAAACTATGGTACTGCCCCCCAAGTTTTATGTTACCCATTGGGAGTACCCAGTCATTCTGGACCTTAATTAATTAATTAATGGAAAATAAATGGGCTTGGGAAAATGATGCATTGAAAATGAAGGTGTGACACACCCTCTACAAAGGCACCCATAAATGAGACACTGTGAACCCTTGTATGTCATGAACCCCATGCACAAAAGTCTTACCCCCATCCACTTTGTCTTATTCACATGGCCTAGAGAGGGTCCACCTAGGAAATACTCCTTTACTTAAGGAATGACTCACCCAATAGGTCACATTCTCAACCCTCCCATACCCAATCTTGGAAAATTTCATAGAGTCTTTGAGCACTTGTTTAAATTGATAAGGTAGTTTTGATGCACATGTTTAGGTGGCTCTTGTATTAAATGTGATTTTACTTCCCATGATTCTTTGACTTGATATCCTTGGAGGGCGCACTTTTCTGTCTTTGTGGGACCTTGTTGATGGACATTTTGGAGGAACAAACCCAGCTTGGGTCTTCAATGGGGTAGGAATCCCACAGGTTGGATGCCATGACCCAGACATTGGAGGTAGCCAGAGCTTGAAAGTTTTTTTTGGAGGCAAGAGAAGATATTTTTGATGGTGAAACCGAGCCCATCTTAGCCCAACGTTTGGCCTTGAAAGGTCAAAACATCATCTTGGAGGGCTTGGCGTCACCATAGGGATAGGGTTTTGATGATGGTGCTTATGTTTGAAGATGGTTTGGAATAATTGATGGAGAAGGAAGGCACATTGCAAAGTGACACATGGACTTTGGAGGCCTAGTTCTCTCTTCAAAAACCCATCTACCTCCTCAAAGTGCCAAAACATCACCCTTTAGGGTGTGACGTCATGTTTCTAGGGTTTCTTATGTGAAAATTTTAAGTTAAATTAAAATTAATTTGTAAAGGGGAAAAATAGAGGCAGATTCCCCCCTTTGTTTTTGGTTTACCCTAACTAAATGTGGACAAACTCTTTTAGGAGTTTTTGCATAAATAAGGATCAAATTCATTTCATTTTATGATAATTGTCTCATGTGAGAAGAGCTACTTGGCTGAAATTTTCGCCCCTCTTGGGAAACTTCATCTCTCTCTATCTCTCTCTCTCTCATGCTGTGGTTTTTACTTTTCTTGTGGAGAAAAATGGTGTGTTTCCCTTCTTGGAGGCTTGTTCTTGCATGTTGGTGATATTTTCTTGGTAAGCAAGGGTTTGTCTAGCATTTCTCTTGAAATTGGTAAGAAAAATATGCATATTGTTAGTTCTTCTTTCTTGTTTCATGGTTGTTCTTGGCTAGATCCTTGGAGGAATAAAAGGGCTTGTAGCTTCCAACAAGTTATCATTGTTGTTGATTGAATAAGCTAATGCAAAGGTTGATAGGAGGAGTAAAAGGGCTTACACCCTCCTAGATTTACCTTGTTAGGGTTACTTGCTTAAAGGAGTAAAATGGATTACACCCCTTGAGAAGTAGTAGATATAACCTAATACAAGAACACTACATAACCAATTTGGCAAGGAACTAATCAAATTTTTCATTGGAGATATGAATTACTTGCATTGGTAAATGTGATTTTGAGAGATATTGAAATTGTTCAAGTTGGAATTTTTTCATAGTGTCTTAAGCTTGCTAAAGCCACTAAGGTGTCTTGTTTGGCCTAGTAGTTCTCTTGTTATAATAAAGTAATATATACATCCATGAGGGTTGTATAAAAACACATTCATTTTCTCATTTAACTTGCTTTTCAACCATGGAAATTACTTGCAAACTTGTACTCTTATCCTACTGTTCATTGTCTATGTTTTATACGGTTTACTTGTCAATTTTCATGGTTAGAATTTGTTTTTGTAGAAAATATTTGCTACAACCACTTGGAAGTTACAATAATTTTTTGAAAACACTATCTAACAACCCTCTTTTACCGTCAAAGTTTGTGCTTGAATATTGAAAATTTATCTATTGGTTTAGTGCTTCATTGTCCAATAACTACTTGATAATTTTGATGGTTATTTGTGCATTAAATAATTGATTTCATTTCTAATATATACATTTGTTTACTATTGTAATTTTGGACAAAAGGATTCAATTTCTTGTCCCTTTGATATTCAGGCTTGTATCTTGGTTATTTTGCTTGTCTCGGGAAGGTGTAACACTTTGGTGTAGGTATCGAAGTCCTTGGAAACCATTCACCATAATCGAGACTCATTTCCAAACCATCGTCCACTTCTTATCTTGACCTATAGGGGCATCAACTTACATTACTCCACTTTCCATCTCATTTCCCCCTATGGTCACCCAATATTCCCCCCTTGTGTATGATTTCTCCTTCACTAAATCAAGGGGAGTACCTATCTAAGGTGATAATGGGTACGTATTCCCAATAGTTATCCCATCTTGTGTATTGGATCAGTATTTTACCAACCTAGAACTTGTGGGATAACATTTTGGTGCCATTTCCAGGGAGGATTTTGAATCATTTTTCTTTCCCTAATGACATCTTGGAAAGATTTGATCCCAAATCCTTTTACCACTAGCTTTCATGGCGACTCCAATTGAGGTAAGTTCCCTTTCCTTTTCCTTTATTGATGAGATTTTCATAAAAATCATCTGGCGACTCCACCATCCCAGAATCATTCTTCGCGAAAGACCCTTCCCCTTGGAAGATTCAAATCTTCCCAAACTTACCAAACAAGGCCTTCTCTCCATTCCCCTATTATCAAACAACTTTTTCACAATACTCTCCCACTTGCACCAATGTATCATTCTTGGGAAAAGGACCTCTATAAGCCCTTGAACATGGAAACCATCGTTGTATATCCCAATACCATGCCTAAATAAATTAACAAATGGTTTCCAAAGTTTTTTGGAAACAATGCAATCATTGCATAACAACATCTACATGACATCAATCGAAACATGTAAAATGAAGGAGTGGAACACAAAGATGTTGCAATGAAGTTGTTATCACCATCTCTCACTGAAGATGCACAAAGGTGGTTTGATGGCTTGCAAGATAATCACCTCACCACATATGAATACTTTGCTAAGTTATTCAAAAGAAGGTGGTCACAAAAGAAAGATATCTAAATGTTAATGAATCAGTTCAACCAGATAAAGAAAAATGAGAACGAGACAATGAGTGAGTTTTATACCGTATTCGATAAACTACATAGCCAAATTCCCTAGGATTTGCGCCCTACCACATAAGTTGTCTGGCATATTTATGTCAATGCCTTTGAAGGGAAAAAAAAATTCATCCTAAGGGAAAAGAAACCTTTCACTTTGGTAGAAGAAAAAGAGTACAATGTATAAATTGAGGAGTATCTTTTGTGCTCCAAGTTCGATCATTTTCAGTATCCTCATGCTAGAACCAAACCAAAGGGGGAAAAAACTACAAACAATGTACCTGACCCAATTGCTCTCATACCCCAAAATCTTGATCAAATGAATACTCAGTTTGTTCCAACTCAAAATCAAGTTATGAGCCAATTGAAAACTTTGGAAAGGAATTAGTCTTCTCCCAAGCATCCATTCGTTAGGAAATAACCCACAATTTGTAAGGTAACACGTAAACAAGAGGAAAAGGGTCCTGACACGTTGAACCCTGTTGGGATGGTGAAATTGGAGGAACTACCATGGTGTTATGTTGGTAAAATAAGATCGCAGAGAAATAAAATAAATAAATGTGGAAATAAAACACAGAAGATACATAATACAATAGAGACACATATGTATGGGGTTCACCCAGTGTGGGTTATGTCCACCAGAGAAATTGTAAGGTCCTTCATTTTTATTATCCAACAAAATGAAGGGATACAAGCTACAACACACCCATTGTAGCTTCCTCTTCTTTTTCTCACAGTATCCTCTCTGAGAATAAAACATTCTCCATAACACACATTTGCAACACAATTCCCTCATAAAAGAGGGTTTCCTTCTAAGGAAAAAATCCCTAACATAACTTCTACTGTCAGATCTGCGACCTTATAATGAACTATCCATATTGAATACAAAATCACAATATTTGAATTGCAAACAAATAAAAAATTCACCCCCTGCATTTTCTTTGACCTGCATATGAATTAGGAAGATAATCAGGCTCCAAAACCAACACGTTCTCCCTGCCAAGAACCTCATCCAGAGGAAGAATGTCCAAGATGAGAAGAAGACTCTCCCAACTGTATCAACTTCATGGATACAATATTTTCCTTTCAGGACAACGGTGATGATGACTCCACTAATATTACACAGGAATAGATTGATGAAGATCAAAAAAAGGGAGCCAGAGAGGGCCGAATCAGAGTGCTAAATCAAATGACTAAAGATCAAAGGAAAGAATTAATAAGAGTGAGATCCTGACTTATCCAAGGAGGAATAAAATTCCCATCTTTCCTCCACATACTTCATAAAAAAAAAACCTCATCTCAGCCAACCAAGCAATCTTTAGTTCAACCAAAAAAATCGCTCTCAAGCTAGCAAAGAAGGTGGTCCCACCACGCCCATTTCCAGTTCAAGAATTTCTTCCAAAACCAAAATAGGAAAAAGAGATGCAGTAGAACATAGATGTCCCAACAATGAATGGGAAAATGAACATGATGGTCCTAAAGACAAGAAATGTGCAAAATCCCTTTCGTAAGAAGAGAAGCATTGAAGTTGTTGAAAGTACCAACCGAGATAGAGGATCCTCCGATAATCTTGAACACCATGTAACTTGGATGGAAAAACAATCCAAACCCTCCCTTCTACTTTCTTTCAGGATGAATAATCTCATTTTGAAAAATTGCATGCTAGATTATGGGGCCTTGTTGACGTTTGAATCCATTAAGACCGAAATGAAAACCTCGTGAGGATGTAAATCCCCTTGTATTTTTATAGAGGTGGTACTCCTCTTTAGATTTTCTTGGGATTTATGTTCAAAATGTGGGACTTGACAGAAGTTTGGCATAGTGAGTCAAAGAAACATAAAAATTGCAAGAAGATAAAAAGGAAATGCTTTTATTTTATTTTCTAAAGAAAGTTCCTAAGAAAGGACTAGGAATCACACACTTCACACATTTAAAGCAAATAAGAAAAATTTCCTCACATCCATCATAGTTTAAGATAAATATTTTTGATCACATAAAATAAAAATAAGATGATATGCATGCATAAGAGAACTTTAACAGAGTGGATACATGGGAAGCTCAAATAAAGATAATGATAGATCAACCTCAAATAATTTATATTCTAAAAACAAGGTTACAAATCACAGTCAAAATTGTTCCCAAAGTAGATCTCTCAAAAATTTCTAAAAAATATATAGTTTGTTACATATTCTTTGAAATTGTAAATGTGTTTGTCTTAAATACTGGGATTGGGGCTCCCACGGACCATAAAGAAAATAAATACAATAAATAATCTTTTAGAAGGAAGATGGTGGGTGGTAGAAGAACAACAAGACCTGGTAAGAAGAAAAAAGGAGTTACTAGTCTTCGGTTAAACCTTTCTAGTGAAGAGGTGGAATAACTGGATGAAGGACTGGATAAAGAAAAAGAAGGATGTGATCAACATAAACTTACTATGATGGTCTCTCTTGCTTTCATTTGCTTGCTGATGTCCTTTTATCGTTTTCATCAATGGTTACATAAACCGTTTCAACTGCTTCTTGCCCTTCATTGGTCAGTTTATTGATAACTTTCTTGAACCATTCTTCGATATAACTTTTCATTGGTGCCACATTGATTTCATGCCGGATTTTGATGTTGAACAACTCGCCCTCTAAGTCTCTTAGATCAAGGGAAATTCCATGTAATGCTTCTTCAATGTCATGATTTTTTACAGAGTAATCCACTAGCCATTTATCTATGGTGTCCTCATCATATTCAATTATACCATAGAATTTTTCAATTGACAATCCTTTAAAAATATCAACTTGCTCATCAAACTATTGTTTTTTTAGGAACAACGAGTTAAGAATCAACTTGGGATCTTGGAATTCATTAGTGCTTCTAGCTAGGTCCACCTTCGTGAGCCTTTTGAATGATTATTCTCTCCTTTTTATGGCTTGGTTTCATACTTGAATGATGTTATTCAAGTTCTTTATTTTTTCTTTCCAACAGGCATTCAACTGCTTGATACGACTTTGATAGGGAAGGTCCTCCTCTCTTCTCTTTAGCTCTGACATGTTGGAAACTTTAACACCAAAGGGTACCATGACATCAAGGTAAAAACATTCTTCATTTTTTAGGTCAGCCTATAAATACTCATGGAAGGCATGTGCCCTTGAGCCAAAAGAAATCATGTTCTTTGAAATTTCCCAAGATTCTGTGATCAGTGCCATTATTTTCTTGATATTATTCTCCACATAACTCATGGTTGATGTGAGTAAGCTTGAGGATCCTTTAAATTTATAAGCGAGCGTGGTGGGTCCAACAATTGCCAAAGGGCTGGCAAGAAATGGAAGAGGCATCAAAGTCTCTTCGAGTTCCTGAATCCTTTCCTTTAAATTTGTATTTTTTGCTTTGAGACCACCAATGGAGTCGTCCAATGCATCGTCAATTTCTCTATGTATTCTAGAAATATTGGAAGGCCTCATATTTCTTAGGTTAACCTCTAAACGAGATTTCCATTTTTTATTCTTCACATCACTCTTCTCAATAATTAATTTCTTATATTCGTTGTCAAAGAAAACGCTTTGAAACACAAATGACTCTTCCTCATCGAAGGTCTCATTATCAACAATTTCCAATGAAGGATTATGGTGGACTATTACTCCTGGATGATCAATGTTAGGAAAATTTTTCTCGATGTCATCCTTGAGCTCCATATCTTTGAGGGAGAAGATGTTGAGTCAATTTTAATGCAATGCTCTTCTTCCTCAGAGGGAGTTTATGTGAGCTTTCATTTTTTCTGGAGGACGGTTCTTGTCTCCTCCTCCGCCTGAACTACTGTTGATCATTTTTCTAGATGGGTGGGTTGCTAGAGCATTGACCTGAGATGTTGTAGTCTTGGGAGTAAAAGTTGGGGACAAGGCGCTCTTGTTGTTGGGACCCTTTCCTTTCTATTTATAAAATTCATTGGTACTGAGTACCATCTCCAAGTCGCCAACAATGTGAATAGGAGCACCCAAGTTATTATCTTCTTCTTCTCCTAGAATAGTGTGGATAAATGAATTGCTAAAACCCATTGTTAACATATGTTAAATAAAAATTTTGTTAGGGTCAAACCCTTTTATCCTTTCATCATACTTGAGATTCAGGTCGTGGAAGTGGTTTGCAAATTCATTGATTTTGTTCATATTTCTGAATACAAAGTCCCCTATTTTCCAAGGCAAGGGTATGAATTGCTTTTTTCATTTCTCATGAAAAAAGTGTAGCCATAAATTATATTGCCTAGCAAATTATGTAATAAACATTTTCTTGGATATATGTCATGGAATAAAGGAGGGATTTTCCTTAGAACTGAAAATCTTGATAACATTGTAATTTTCCATTTACTCCAAAGTCCCCTTTTTATCCAGGAATTTTCTTTCCCGAGCGGATATTCTTGGGGTATATTTTCCAAACAACAATCCTTTAAAAGTTGAGACAAAGTCATTGAAAACTTCATAAAAATGCAGGGAAGCTTTGTGCCTCCACAACGCTTGGTACCAAAAGGTCACTAGATCAAATTCACAATTCACCTTCTTGCATATAGACAATTTAGGAAATTGATAGCAATGTGTTATCGTGAATATCGAATAAGGGGCCATAAATAATTTCTTATCCTTTTTGTATTGTGACAATTGGGAAGATATTTCAATGGAAATCGGTTTTCCCCAATCGAAAATGGGTTGCTCCTTGATAGTGAAATATAAGATATAAAGAATCATATGAGAAATATTGGCAGTATTTTCTTGGCCAGTCACTGTGGTGAATAATCAAGCAATTTCCTGAAAGAGGTTTTTGAACAAGTTGACCTGCAACCTGGTAATATCTTCAGGGATGGTTGCGAGATTCTCTAAGAATTCAGGAAAGAGGTCTAGGTCATTGTCATGCTTTTTTAATAAGTCCTACAATCTTTACCTTTGAAGGTGAGTGTTGGCTCTTGGAGTTTTAGCATTTTATGGAACACTTGAGGTGAAAGAGAGATGAGAGAATGGTATTTAAGTCGAATAATCCGTTGACTTGGTATATATTTCTCAGCACACCAGGAAACCAGTTCCTTCCAGTCAAAAACCTCAGGAACACAGTCTGCACAAGCAATTCCAGACATCCAAATTAATTCCTTCTAAGTAAAAGGGGATGAATAGTAAGAATAAGCTCTAGACCAATGAAATTTTTGGTCCTCACATCCAAAAATGTTCAAAGTATCTCTACATAACTGTTTTCGATCTAGTACTTCCATAAGTTGGCGAGAGCGTTCCTGTAATCTAGATACTATTCAAAATGAGCACTTGAGAGATATAATATAATCTTCCACAAATCGTTCTTTAATGTGGTTTAATAATAAATCTCCTCAATCCCCTCACTTATTAATGACAATCTTTAGAGGACCTGTGTGATGAGTTATTAGCATTAAACTATACTAAATGCATGATGAGTTATAGCATTAAACTATACTATATTAAACTATCTTAGTCAAGCATTTTCAGACTTTACATGGCTAAAGAAAAGTATACGGGAATATCACCCTATGTTTATAACCAACAAAAATAACATCCTAACTCACAAGTATTAATTACGAGTTCTTAGGCTAGTCTTTTATCAAAAAAACGCTTGCTGGAAATTCACTTTTTATGTAATTTTATGAACATAACAATTGCTGAAATAAATGTAAGAACAGAAGTAAAGACACCAAGATGATAATAAAGATAGTTGAGACATAAAGAAATCCTTTATTTCATTCCAATTCACCAAAGAGTCATTTTCTTTACAAAATCTCATACAGAAATCTTGGACCAAAGTCAAACTTAGACATCCCCGATGGAACATACAAAAGGACCTCTGACAGAAAACCAAAACTTAACTCTAAAAGATGGATCAACTTGCCACAAATTGCTTCCCACTCGACTCTGCACAATAGCCTTTATCAGTCATGAAAATTAGTTCACAAACAGACAAGTCTACACAGACTATCAAAGATAGATCAACACCTCTGAAAAACAAGTGTCTAAATTATTTGATTCATCCCTGAATATTGTTGTCTACAATAGGACCCTGCTATCAGAAAACAGAATTAGGTTGTGATGAATATATGAATGAATGAAAACTGAACTATCTCAACATGAACTGAAAGAGCAAACCTTAGCATGCTTCTTATTCTATCCTCCTCTTTTTCCTTCCTTTCCTTTTTCTTTTAACAAATTATAATTGTTTGAAGTAGTTGGACCAACTCATTAGTTAAGTTAATTAAAGACTCAACTAACTTTAGTTAGGGGGGGAAGTAATAATCATAATAAGGGTCATAAATAAATAATAACTAGTAGGTGGGAACCCTTTTGACTCCCTTTAGTTCATAACAATCATAACAATCATAACATAACCATTGGTTAAGAAAAACACCCTTCTTGTGTCTCCCATCAACATATTTACTTTTGGAAATTTTAGATCATGAAATTTGAAATCATTTCAAAAAATAATACTCATATATCCAAAATAAAACATGTTGTCCAAAGATCCATGAAGTCAACTGTCATGAAACAATAGATAACATAAAACTCAAAAGCCACATTTCCCATTTTTTGATGCAAACCTTCCTTGGTTGTTGTTTTCACCTCTTGATTTTCCTGAATTTGCCTTAGGATATGCAGAGCCTTTAGTATTAATCTCATTGATCACGTGGTAACAATCGTCCCTTAAATGCATCCGGAAAGACATGGATTTGTCGGAGTCATTGGAGGGTGAGGAAGGGGAAGCAATGGATTTAACTTTATCAAGTGCATGGTGGGCTTCAGTCTTCAATCTCTTTCTAGCATGGGAGGAATGCACTCACAAGTGATCAGGGGCAGCTTGGGCAATGGGGTTAACTGGCAGAGGAGGAGGCAAAGACAAGTTGGGCCAGCCACATTTTTGGGAGATTGTCGGGTGGACAATCTCATGCCATCCATCATTTTTGGGGACCTTGGGTTGTAATGAGAAATGAGGAGGTACAAGGATCTTGGGTGCTTGTGGGGCTTGGAAAGGAGGCCTTTCATTCCTAGGTCAGACTATTCCCTACCCAATCCAATTAAAGAATCTTCCATGAAACATTTGGTTAAGCTCTTTTGAATTAGCGTCAAAATGTATAGAGAAACTGGGCCTTCTTGGGCCTCGGTTCCAATTACCTCTACCTTTGTTTCCTCGGCCATGTCTTCCTCGACTGAAAAAACTCATCCTGCATGTGTAATTGATTAATAAATAGTCTTCTAAATAACCATTCATGACAACTCTTAAAAATATGAAATAGATTTGGCTCATAATGTATTAGACTCGTGCAATCCAATCCATACAAATTGTTTTACTGTTAATCAACGAGAAGGGGGGTGAAACAGGGTTCTAGGATATGTGAGGGGTTTGTATTGAGCGAAAATATGATATAATGAAAGGGGAGAAGCATGGTCACTTCTCAATGACAACAACAATCAACTGTAATCAAACCAATAAAACCTTCATCCATTTTAACACATAAATTCTCTTGATTGTAATTAATCTCAGAACATGGAGCGAAAAAGGAATATGGGAGGTGACGAGGTTTGTAATTAGAGGAAAGTGAAATAATGGAAGGGAAGAAGGATGATTACTGTTCATGGAATTAATTAAGTGATCCATAAAACATTCTATGAAAGGAGATGCATCAACCATCCATCACTTGCCTAAATAATAATTTATGTGTATCTAACAAGTTCACTGTTCATAATCAAATGTCCACATAGTTCCATCACAAAACAATGGGTATCCTATAAAATTTGCAAGAGGTTTTGTTCCCATCATTCACATACTTTTCATTTTATAACAATTTACGCATAGTACCCATTTCTGATCTGTAACTATCAAAATCAACCACTGCCCATGCATTTCTTCAATCCACAACTATACCCAAAGTCATGTTTTCAAATTAACAATGAAGTCACTATTATTGCAATCAGGGCCATCATTTAAATGCAACGAAATTTGTTGACCATATGTGGCAGTAACCCAAAATAATTGAGACCGAAATACAACCCACAGTCACCATTTGACACAAGCTACGCACAGGGTAATTTTCCCATGCAATGTAGTTCTGCCACTGCCCCAAAAAAAAGCATTCAATGTGACTTAAAAATTGGACCATCCATTCAACATGACAGGGTATCAACAAAATTTCTTAACAAATGATCGATTGCAACCAAACATGCTCAAAAAATCCATGGGTATCCCTAAGTGTGAAGCCATCTATTTTATACATAGTGCGCAGCCAACAAACACAATGGGCCAACATTTCCATTCAACAAAAACAATACGCACCCATTGAAATAACTCATCCATCATGTCAAGACATCAATTAAATATAATATCGTCATGATCTAATCACACTGTAATTGACTATGCTGTGTAAACCCAGGTTTACACAATCAAACAAATATAAATATGCAGTCGAAAAATTCTCTACAATGATCCAGCTCAATAGTCATTCGGCCTAAAGAAGAACACAGTTACCATGCCCATTAATTCATTTGCAAAAACACCATGCACACATGTGAAATGTGTGATAAACATAAAGTCCTTATAACCAATGCAAGTTAATCGTCCAAATGGTTCTCAGTGCAATTACCAGTGACTGTGTATTAACCAAACAATTTTCCACTGTTGTAGAAAATCAATCAGTTGAACAAGTCATGGTAGCTATGCATACCCACACATCCATATGAATTAGGGCAACATCCCTCTCCATTAAACAACACTCAGTTGTCAAACATAAGAAGAGTGACTGTGTAACTTGAGTCGTGCAGATCAAAAACAGGGTTTACCAACATTTTACAGAGGCAATAACTAAATTCCAAACCAACACGACTGTCATATAGCCAACTGGACGGGTCTGTACTCAAAAATAGTCGTCAATATACAACCATCCAACAATCAAGTGGTAAAACCAACAGGCCAGGCTAGTGCTCCATGTCAACCCTTAGACTTGTGGAGTTAAAGTCTCGCACTGTGACTAACACAGAGAAGCTAGAGCCAACTTCCTTCAATGGTAGAAAACCTTGATACCAACAGTGCATACACAGAGGGAACCACGAATTATTCACGGATAGATAACAAGTCCCGAGACATGAGGGTTATCATAGAGGATCGAGGCTCCAACCCGATGGATAGTGATGTTTAACACGGGCAAGGAGTAACCCTTATGGCTCTTAAAACAACCACAACACTGAGGTGATGACAAGGCTGAGTTAGAACAGGAGATTCCATTTAATGGCCTTTAGTGATGAAATCAATCATTTCCCAAATGAACAAAACACAGTGATGTAGAGTGCCTTCATCCATTAAACCCATAAAAACCAGAGATGCACACGAGTGGGGACAACCATCCACCCAAGAATTTAAACAAAAACCCTCCAACTGAACCAGTAGTGGTAACAGGGAGTTAACACCAGGAAGATCAATAACCTCTATGGACTCAAAAATTACAAGAAGAACCATTCACCCAAGACTTTAAACACCAAAATTTCACACAGTTGTAGCACTTAGGAAAAACACAAACCCATACACCTGAGCCAGTAATCATTTCATAACCAGATCGAAGTCAAGAATGGCTAAAAAAAGGACATACATGTTAATCAAATACCTTAAAACAAGAGTTGGTCGAGAGGTTCCACCCTGCTAAAATTTCAGAGCATAACCACAGCAGCAAGATTGAACAATGGCCCAACTAGGGTGGCGGCCAACGAGAAGAGTAAAGGCGATGTTCAATAAATGCATGTCACCTCCACCCAGATATCATTAACTCAACAATACATGCCAACAATTCTCCATTAACACGGTTAATCAAACATGCATCGAAACCATCACCGCATTAAAAGCCAGTAGCGATATCACTATATGCATTTCACATCACATAACTCAAAAAAATGCATAACCATTAATGTTCACCACCTTGTCAAATGTGTTACCAACATTTAACACTATATGCATATTAAACATGTAATTCAATCACAATCTCATAACCATTTACTTTCTAGCTAGGGCTTGAAAATAATCATCAACTATTTCCATGCATGTAGTATAGTTAGGGTATAGTTAGGGTAGCTTTCAATTTTTCACCCTTTCAATTGTTTCTCATTCCTTCCAAATTGTTTGCATGTGGTATTTGCAGCATTAGGTCCCTTTTCTTTGCATTGATTTTGCCTCTCTTAAACTCGTCTTTCATGTAATTTCACTAACATGTATGTGGTGCAGGTGCGATAAGAACATATAGCAACGACATTAATGAATAGCATAGGCTATAGTAACATAAGAAATCAACCCTTCATAAGCTCAATTTGTAACCAATAACAACAATATCTTCATCAACCATGTGTTGCACATCATCTCAACATAAAAATGAACAGATATGTTCTCCAATAGTTCAAGGGGGTCCCACCTACTAGTATTATTTAGTCTTTAATAATAATAGGGTTTAGCAACACTTTGCGGGTGAAACTTCGTTGACATTTTTAATCGTCAACAAACTGGCGACTCCATAGGAAAACTTGTTTTCAACATATTTAGAACTCATAACTCATGGTTTCGCAAACCAAGAGTATTAATTTTAGAAGACATAACCAGAATAATTATGCAATAGGGGGAAGTGAGCGGATTTAATGGAAAAATGATTGGGAATTCGGGAATAACTTATGAAAAATGTTAAGTATGAGGGGGTTTTACCAATGTATGCATAATTAATCAACTGGGATGTTCTCTTAACCTTCAAAGAGAAATACTTGCAAAATTTATCTTAAGATCTCAATGGATGAAGAAATGGAAAGAAGAAGCGGGAAATAACCAATTTCTTGTAAGACAACAGTGGAAATATGTAACAATTTCAAGGGCCCTTCAGAGGAGACATCATAAAATTTGTGTAAGCTTGATTTTTATCGACTAACAATGCTTTGCAAGAGTGTCACTATGGAAGGATTGATCCAACATCCTATCTTGACCAAACACTAAAAGATGATCAAGACAAAAATCACAACAGAAGTAAAAATGCAAAAATTAAAACAACAA
>SNQJ01S0019759.1:163387-177842 GCA_010110895.2 Picea sitchensis
CAAAGTACTGTGAAGAAGAGAAAATAACCCCAAAACTTGAAAGCAGAACTAGGCCACTAGTATACAAAAAAAATCCAGACAGTGTTAGAACTTTTCATGTTGGTTCCTTGCAATATTTCAAGCAAGGGTTGTTAGTGTTGTAGGGGAACAATTGCTCCTATAAATATTTTGAGATACAAGAATTACTATCCAAGACAAAAGCAATCTAGAAAGGACTGATCACCTGGAAATTGATGTAATCATCATTCCCTTGACACGCACAATTAGCTCATCAAGATAGAGATGGAGATTGACCAATTCATCAAGATTCATGTGCATAGTTTTTTTTTAAACAGTACCTGTATCAAGTAAGATAAAAAGCCAGCATTTGTAAGGCATGGTATCGCAATTAGTAATGAAAATGGTTTTTTGAACATTTTCCCCTTTTACTTTGATTTTATTGCAACCAAACAAACTGTCAAGTAATAGTCTTAATTGTGACTCTACAACCCGTTGCAAAAACATTTCCATACTGAGAGGGGAAAAGGAATTTCTCAGAATTGCTTGCCTGAAAGTTCAAAGACAAATACAATTTCTGATATTATCAATGGTCCTTGAGGCCGATTCCCATATTGAGACCCATTCAGGGTGGGCTGAAAAAAAACTTCCAGCCCTTAAGAAATCTCTCAAATCCCTTCGAAAGGGTTCTTCCAGTGCAGAGTTAACAAATTCTTGTTTTTGCCTAGGTAGTTTCATAATATGTTGAACAATACCAGGATCAAAACCATGAAGATCCTCATAAGACTAAGAAAAAACCTTTTGAGATTCACCAAGTAGTCGGTGGACCTCATCTCTTCTTTACCATAACATTGGACCTTTATTTTAACATTGGTTGAAGGTTCAAATGTCCTAATGTTCGGGAGGATGGTTTCAATCACCTTCCTCTGTAGCTTCTCTTATTTTTGTTTTTCCTTATTGCCTACAACACTCAAAGAAAACGAACTCTCAAGAGGATTCAAGCCCTCAGGAATATTATTATTATCTATAGATATAATCTCCTCGGGCTCAAGAGGTTCATTTTGAATGACAGCACAAATGCTCTCATCATTAGGCATGGCCTCCAAGAATCCTTCATTTTTAGAAATGTAAGGACGATGCAAAGATTGGAAGGCACAATCAGGCCAGTGAGGCAAGAGTTGTTGAGTATGAGAGGTTGCAAAGATGGCTAACCGATCAGCTATTGAATTCAACTCCTTATTAACAAGAATGATGTTGAAAGATAGAAGGTTCAAGACAAGTGCCCAAACTGTTTGGGAGTATTGTTCCATCAGCTTGTCGCTAGGAGAGAATATCTTACGTATCAGATTCACAACAAGCTCAGAATTTCCGAAAACTGAAAGGTGGTTGTGTTGAGTCTCAGAATTGTTGCATTTTCATCCTCTTTCCCTTCACCATTCTTCACATTTATCCATATTCTACCACTCCATAAACCTTTCATTAATACCATTTTCATAATTAAATATTGGTTTAGCCTTATTATTTTCCAAATCATTTATTTTAGTATTAACAGAGAATTTGTGATTAAATATTAGAAAATTGACATATTTTTCATATATATCTCAAAGATTTGTTTGGTCTTTGTAATGTAGGGATATTTGAAGCTTTCAACCAAGGAGTATTCAAAAGTTTCTCGAATGTTTTCTCCATCTTTTCACAATTTGAAGGAGATAATTCAAGCTAATTTCAAGGAGGAATATCATGAGAGAATTTGTGCAATTATAGAAAATTGGTTGAGAGAAAAGTGGAGAGGATTTGAAGGGATAAGTATTTTGTAATTATAGCAAATTGGTTGAGAGAAAAGTGGAGAGGATAAGTATTTTGTAAACATAGAAAATTGGTTGAGAGAAAATTGGAATTGTAATTATGAGTTGTTTATCTTCTTTTCAAAGCACTCATGTATAAATAAGAAGGTTCTCTCCTCATTTTGGAGGAGGAGAGGAAGAGAGGAAGAGAGAAAGTAGAGAAGAACATAGTTAGTATTTTCTCTTGATATAATGAGTTAGTCATGGATTTGATCATGTTGTAATAGAGTTGATGTTTTAGATTGATTTCTCCATAATAGATTTCTTATTTTGAATTGTTAATATAGATTTTATGTGAGCCCACATATGTTTTTCATTTATTATTTGTTATTTATGGTATAGATGATCTTTCCTTTGTCTAAACTCATGCTTTCTCAATAAGCTTTAATTTATGTAATTTTACGCTTTCGTTTATGTCATGCAATTTAATTTCATGCTTTCTTAATCAGGTTTAATTTATGTAATTTCACGCTTTTGTTTATGTCATGAAATTCAATTTCATTCTTTATTAATAAGGTGTAATTTATGAAATTTCATTATTTCATTTACTTTATGCAATTCAGTTTCAGTCGTGTGTTTCTTTTTCAATATATTAGGTTATCTTGATTTCATCCTGCATATATTGTGCTGGCACCTTGTAAGATTACGACTCCCTCGGCTGATAATTTATGTCGAAATCATTAGCATATAAGTATCTCGACAGACTACAACCAATATTAAGGGCGTTCTCAATGCCTAAAAAAAAGGCTTTGAATTCATCGGCATTGTTTGAACAAGCAAACTCCAACCTGTATGACACATTATGATTTTTTTCTATAGGGGAAACCAAGATAATACTAGCCTCATTACCTTCGTTAGAGTGTAAACCATCAAAGTGCATAAGCCATAATTCATCAATTGAATCAATTCCTCCCAGGGGAATATTATCCTCTTCAACAAAGATGGAATACACTCCTACGTCTTCTTCGATATAGTTTATGTTAGATTGTGAAACACTCTCTATGTAGGGTTAAATACTTCCTTCTTTAAGGACTATAATGTTCTTACCATTCCGAGGAACGGATAAATGTGTCCCTTCGAGTGAGAGGTATCCACCTATTAGGGCTTGCCAATCTCTCCCAAAGATAATTGAATAATTGCTCACAAGCATAGCAATTACCTGAATACTGAGGGTTGTCCTTATCTCAGGATGAGCACATAAAACCAAGGTTACATATTTAATCTCACATATGGTTGTTTGTTGTAGACTATTATAGGAGAGCATGCTTCTAGCATTTTCATTTGTACATGACAAGCCTAGATATTCCATAATAATCTTCGACATGACGCTTGGGCCTGAGCCACCATCAATGAGGCAACAATGGGAAATCTTATCCATGATCTTTACAGAAATATAAAAAGGGGGGTTTTTTATAGGGTATATAAAGTTATGTACACCTACTTTATTTACAGAAGAATCCTCTTCCACCTCTTCGGAAAGATTGGCTACAACGGAATCTTTTCCTCTCGTGAATTGTTTCAGATGCATCTGTTGTTCAGGGATGACAACCATGTCTAGGAGGGTTGCATATTCTTTGATGTTGGCCAATTGATTCAAGATATTGTATTTGGAAGAGGGAGGAAGGGGAGTGATTCTTTGACTCTCAGGAATTTTAGGAACCTGGGGCGTAGTAGCGATCGAGGATGAGCTTGGGCTAGAAGAACTGCGAGGAAGATCAAATTTTCCCTTGGGATCATAGGCTTCGCTCCTAGTGTTGATGACCATGACATCCTCTAGCTCTGCAAAGTCTAGGACATCAATAGTAGCTTCTGGTATTTTACCAAAGATCTTATCTCTAGCACTCTTCTTTACCTCGCACGTGGTTTCTTCATGGTGCTCCCCACAAAAGTTACACCAAATTCGAGGCAAGATAGCCTTAGGCTAAAAATTGTTTTCAACTGGATTTCTAAAAGGGGGTGCAGAAGAGGATGAATCTCTAGGGGTGAGAGGGGAGACATTACCCTTCTACTCAAATGATAGCATACGATTGTTCATATCTTGTACTAGCTGTAAGAGAGCGGACATATCTATCTATCTAAATGATTATTCCTGGGGTAGACCAGTTCATTCAAGTTGTTCTTCATCCTCTGAGAAAGTGTGTAGGGAAAAACCAATATTATCAATGGCTTTTTCCTCAAGCCTATGACGGTAGGGAGAAGGCAATGCATTGTAATAATGCATGAAAGCGACATGGTTCTGTGGGTGGATAAGTTCAGGGATTTGATTATACAACTTGGTGAAATGCAAGTTGAAAGACCTAATGGTCTCACCATATTTGTAAGTGACATTATTGTATTCCCTTAACTTCTCAACAGGGATTTTGTATTGCCCATAAGTGGATCAGAACCAATATATTAACTCCTCCCAAGTAGACAAGATCTTAAGAGGAAGGTCAAAGAAGTCGGCCACAACCTTTCCTTCTAAGGAATTGATAAACAAGTGCATGCAAGTGTCATTGTCGTTAGCCCCTATGTTATGACAAGCATTAGAAAATGCCACTAGGTGTTTGTTAGTACTGACAGTGTTATTTCCTTAAAATCTAGGAAAGTGCTCTTTAAACTTCGGGAGTGGGTGAGTAGCAGGTGCTAGGTTAAGAGGAGAAGACACATGCCATGGTGTGGTTGTGGCATCCTCTTCAAACTGAAAAAGCCCATACTTTTTTATGACTTTGGTGGGGTTTGTAGTAGATTGGACAAGGGTATGGTGGTTGTACAAGCTACCAATCACCGATGACGATGAATATTGGGAAGATGGAGCACTTCCAATGCCACCAGAGCTAGCACTAGATGCCATCTTGTGGATTATATATAAGGGAAAGATAGACAAACTGGATGAATCAGATAAAGTTTTTCTTAGAGCACTTTGTTGGGAAGATAACACAACATTTCTTCGTCCTATTTCAGCAATAGGATTGATTTCAGGTGACAAGCCTCTTCTTCTTCTAGAAGCACGAGAATCTAAGGACATGAAAGAAAGGCCAAAACTTGAAGAAACACAAGGTTACTCTTGATTTCTAGGTTGTCTACGTCTATCCTCCAATTGTTCTTGAGCACTAATATCTCGTTCAATCTCTGCCCAAGAATTTTTAAGTTTGGCACGGGTATTGGCAGTGTCTAGAATGGTGTTAAACAGGTTCAAAGCAATGTTGGTCCGGTCTTGAAGACCGGGCTCAATATTGGGTTGCCTTGCAACAAGAACAGTCATTAATAGCAAAATAATCAAAGAATCAATTTCAGAAAAGAAAGATGTATCGATGAAAATTGAATATAAAATTTTAACCAGAGAGATATCAAAGATCTCCCTAGTATGGTCGCTAAATAAATGTTGAGGAAAAGATATTAATTGATCTTACTCAAGCATTTTCAGACTTTTCTTGGCTAAATAAAAGTAGACAGGAATATCACCCTATGTTTATAGCCAAAAAAACAACATCCTAACTCACAAGTATTAATTACAAGTGCTTAGGCTAGTCTTTTATCAAAAAAAAGCTTGCTGGAAATTCACTTTTTATGTAATTTTCTAAATATAAGAGTTGTTGAAATAAATATAAGAACAGAAGTAAAGACACCAATATGATAATCAAGACAGTTGAGACATAAATCAATCCTTTATTTCATTCCAATTCACCAAAGAGCCATTTTCTTTACAAAATCTCATATAGAAATCTTGGACCAAAGTCAAACTTAGACATCCCCAATGGAACATACAAAAGGACCTCTGACAGAAAACCAAAACTGAATTCTAAAAGTTGGATCACCTTGCCACAGATTTCTGCCCACTCTACTCTGCACAATAGCCTTTATCAGTCATGAAAATTAATTCACAAATAGACAAGTCTACACAGACTATCAAAGATAGATCAACACCTTTGAAAAACAAGTGTCTGAATGATTTGATTCAGCCCTAAATATTGCTGTCTACAATAAGACCCTGCTATCACAAAATAAAATTAGGTTGTGATGAATATATGAATGAATGAAAACTGAACTATCTCAACATGAACTCAAAGATAAAACCTTAGCATGCTTCTGCTTCTATCCTCCTCTTGTTCCTCCCTTTCCTTTTGCTTTTAACAAATTAGAATTGGTTGAAGTAGTTGGACCAACTCATTAGTTAAGTTAATTAAAGACTCAACTAACTTTAGTTAGGGGGGAAAGTAATAATCATAATAAGGGTCATAAATAAATAATAACCAGTAGGTGGGACCCCTTGTGACTCTCTTTAGTTCATAACAATCATAACATAACCATTGGTTAAGAAAAACACCCTTCTTGTGTCTCCCATCAACATATTTACTTTTGACAATTTTAGCTAATGAAATTTGAAATCATTTCAAAAAATAATACTCATATATCCAAAATAAAACATGTTGTCCAAAGATCCATGAAGTCAACTGTCATAAAACAATAGATAACATAAAACTCAAAAGCCATATTTCCCAGACTGTGATGCAACCCTTCCTTGGTTGTTGTTTTCACCTCTTGGTTTTCCTAAATTTTCCTTAGGCTGTGCAGATCCTTTAGGCTTAATCTCGCTGATCACGTGAGAACAATCGTCCCTCAAATGCATCTGGGAAGACACGGATTTGTCAGAGTCATTAGAGGGTGAGGAAGGGGTAGCAGTGGATTTTCCTTTATCAAGTGCATGGTGGGCTTCAGTCTTCAATATCTTGCTAGCATGGGAAGATTTCACTGGTGAGTGATCAGGGGAAACTTGGTAAATGGGGTTAACCAGCGGAGGAGGAGGCAAAGACAATTTGGGCCAGCCACGATGTTGGGAGACTGTCAGGTGGACAATCTCCTGTCATCCATCATTTTCGGGGACCTCGGGTTGTAATGAGACATGCGGAGGTACAAGGATCCCGGGAGCTTGCAAGGCTTGGAAAGGAGGCCTTTCAGGCCTAGGTCGGGCTATTCCCTGCCCAATCCAATTAAAAAATCTGGCATGAAACATTTGTCCAAGCTCTTATGAATCGGCGTCAAAATGTATAGAGAACATGGGCCTTCTTGGGCCTCAGTTCCAGTTACCTCTACCTCTATTTCCTCGACCATGGCTTCATCGACTGAAAAAACTCATCCATCGTGTGTAATCAATTAGCAAATAGTCTTTTAAATAACCATGCATGACAACTCATAAAAATATGAAATAGATTTAGCTCAAAATGTATCACACTCATGCAATCCAATCCATACAAATTGATTTACTGTTAATCAACGAGCAGGGGGGTGAAGCAGGGTTCCAGGATATGAGTGGTTTGTATTGAGCAAAAATATGATATAATGAAAGGGGAGAATCATGGTCACTGCTTAATGACAACAATAATCAATTGTAAGAAAACCAATAAAACATTATTGCAATCCACACAAGACATTGCCACCTTCATTCATTTTAACACAGAAATTATCTTGACTGTAATTAATCTCGGAACAGGGAGTGAAAAAGTAATATGGGAGGTGATGGGGTTTGCAATTAGATGAAAGTGAAATAATGGAAAGGAAGAAGGAATATTAATGTTCATGGAATTAATTAAGTGATCCATAAAACATTATGTCAAAGGAGATGCATCAACCATCCATCACTTGACTAAATAATAATTTATGTGTATCTAACAAGTTCATTGTTCATAATCAAATGTCCACATAGTTCCATCGCAAAATAGTGGGTATCCTATACAATTTTCAAGAGGTTATGTTCCCTTCATTCACATACTTTTCATTTTATAACAATTTACGCACAGTACCCATTTCCGATCTGTAACTATCAAAATCAACCACTGCCCATGCATTTCTTCAATCCACAACTATACCCAAAGTCATGTTTTCAAATTAACAATGAAGTCATTGTTACTGCAATCGGGCCCATCATTAAATGCAACGACATTTGTTGAACATATGTGGCAGTAACCCAAAATAATCAGGACCAAAGTACAACCCACAATCACCATTTGACACAAGCTATGCACAGGGTAATTTGCCTAGGCAATGTAGTTTTGTCATTGCCCCAAAAAAACCATTCAATGTGACTTAAAAATTGGACCATCCATTCATCATGACGGGGTATCAACAACATTTCTTAACAAATGATTGATTGCAACAAAACATGCTCAAAAACTCTGTGGGTATCCCTGAGTGTGAAGCCATCTATGTTATACATAGTGCACAGCCAACAAACACAATGAGGCAACATTTCCATTCAACAAAAACAATACGCAACCATTGCAATAACTCATCCATCATGCCATGCCATCGATTAAATATAATATCGTCATGATCTAATCACACTGTAAATGACTATGTTGTGTAAACCCAGGTTTACACAGTCGAACAAATATAGAGATGCAGTGGAAAAATTATCTACAGTGATCCAGATCAATAGACATTCGGCCTAAAGAAGAACACAGTTACCATGGCCATTAATTCATTTGAAAAAACACCATGCACACATGCAATATGCGTGAGAAACATCAAGTCCTTATAACCAATGACAGTTAATCATCCAAATGGTTCTCAGTGCAATTACCAGTGATTGTGTATTAACCAAAACATTTGCCACTGTTGTAGAAAATTAATCAGCCGAACAAGTTGTGGTAGCTATGCATACCCACACATCCATTCAAATCGGGGCAACATCCCTCTCCATTAAACAACACTAAGTTATCAAACATAAGGAGAGTGACTTTGTAACTTAAGTCGTGCAGATAACAAACAGGGTTTACCAACGTTTTACAGAGGCAGTAACTAAATTTCAAACCAACACGACTGACATATAGCCAACTGGATGGGTTTGTACTAAAAAATAGTCGGAAATATACAACCATCCAACAATCAAGTGGTACAACCAATAGGCCAGATTGGTGTTCCATGTCAACCCTCGGACCTGTGGAGTTCTAACACAGGGAAGCTAGAGCCAACTTCCTTCAATGGTGGAAAACCCTGATACCAATAATGCATACACAGAGGGAACCAGAAATTATTCGTGGATATATAACAAGTCTTGAGACAGGAGGGCTATCACAAAGGAGCAAGGATCTAACCCAATGGATAATGATGCTTAACGCATGCAAGGAGTAACCCTTATGTCTCTTAAAACAACCATAACAATGAGGTGATGACAAGGCTGAGTTAGAACAACAGAGTCTATTTAATGGCCTTTAGTGATGAAATCAATCATTTCCCAAATGAACAAAACATAGTGATGTAGAGTTCCTTCATCCATTAAACCCATAAAAACCAGAGATGTGCACGAGTGGGGACAACCATCCACAAAAGACTTTAAACAAAAACCCTCCAACTGAACCAGTAGTGGTAACAGGGAGCTAACACCAGGAAGATCAATAACCTCTATGGACTCAAAAATTACAGGAAGAACCATCCACCCAAGACTTTAAACACCAAAATTTCACACAGTTGCAATGCTTAGGAAAAACACAAACCCATACACCTGAGATAGTAATCATTTCATAACCAGAGCGAATTCAAGAATGGCCAAAAAAAGGACATACCTGTTAATCGAATTCCTTAAAATGAGAGTTGGTCGAGCGGTTCCACCCTACTAAAATTTTAGACCATAACCACAGCAGCAAGATCGAACAATGGCCCGACTAGGGTGGCGGCCAACAGGAAGAGTAAAGGTGACGTGCAGTAAATGCACGTTGCATTCACCCACATCTCATTAACTCAACAATACATGCCAAAAATTCTCCATTAACACGGTTAATCAAACATGCATCGAAACCATCACCGCATTAAATGCCAGTAGCGCTATCACTATATGCATTTCACATCACATAACTCAACAAAATGCATAACCATTAATGTTCACCACCTTGTCAAATGCGTTACCAACATTTAACACCATATGCATATTAAACATGTAATTCAATCACAATCTCATAACCATTTACTTGTTAGCTAGGGCTTAACAATAATCATCAAGTATTTCCATGCATGTAGTATATTTAGGGTATAGTTAGGGTAGCTTTCAATTTTTCACCCTTTCAATTGTTTCTCATTCCTTCCAAATTGTTTGCATGTGGTATTTGCGGCATTAGGTCCCTTTTCTTTGCATTGATTTTGCCTCTCTTAAACTCATCTTTCATGTAATTTCGCTAACATGTCTTTGGTGCAGGTGCGATAAGAACAGATAGAAACAACATTAATGAATAGCATAGGATATAGTAACATAAGAAATCAACCCTTCATAAGCTCAATTTATAACCAATAACAACAAGATCTTCATCAACCATGTGTCGCACATCATCTCAACGTAAAAAATGAACAGATATGTTCTCCAATAGTTCAAGGGGGTCCCACATACTAGTATTATTTAGTCTTTAATAATAATAGGCTTTAGCAACACTTTGTGGGTGAAACTTCGTTGACGTTTTTAATCATCAACAGTGGGGACGAACGAGAGATATTAGGATTTGGGAATTTTTGTGAACCTCCAACCCATGAACCCGCAAAATGGTAGTTGTGAAAGGTTGAAAATTGGCTAAGTGTTGTAATGTGGTCGGTCGGAGTCAATATAAGAGATATGATATACTTAGGAGCTTGGGGAGTCCGATGGTAAAAATGTAGATCGCATATATTTTGGGTGAAAAATGTATATCACAGAACATGGGATATGAAAGATTGAACCCACCAACCCAAGAACCTGCGACTGCAGAAATGGTTAAGTATAGGATGATATGGTGATCGGTCAGAATTATGAATAGGAAGTGAGAACCCACGAGTACGCTTATCTCGCGAACCCACCTCTTTTTGAAAAAATGACTAAGTATAGTAATTAGAAAGGGAGAGTAGAGGGGCCAAAAGAAAAGGGGAATTTGGGTAAGTATAGAGGAGGGAAAAGAAATGGACAAAAGAAGTTGGGAGAATAGAAAAGGGGAGGAAAATTTTGGAAGCGGGAATTGATCTCAACAGGCCTCAACAAATGTGATGTCCTTAAAATTTATGAAACAACTTGGCCTCAAGAAAACTAGAACCTATGGAAATGTATGTGGTATCGATTCCAAGAAGATCAAGGTTTATGGTCTCATAGAAGATGCATAGTTATATTTGGTGGATTTTTCTCACATTAGCATCCTCATGAACATAGTGGTGATTTATTTTTCAGATGCTTGGGGCATGATATTATTCAGGATTTGGGTTGCTACTCTTGGAGAATTCCTTAGCATGGACCTCACTCATTCTTATATCCCCATGGAGGATGGTACCTTTGAGGTTCTCTACAACCGATGAGAGACCAATGAACATGTGATAGAGTAGGACCATCCTAACTACATCAATGAGAATGAGTTTGATGAAGGGCCACTGCCCATTAAATATGATCCTCATGGTTTACTTTTCATGCAGGAGGATTGTATAGATACACTACTTCCAAGAACCTAGGAATATAAGGAGAATTTGGCAAATTTTAAAGGGAAGGAGCCAAGATATATCAAGATATTGAAGAAAGAATAAGGTAAAGGGGACAAAGATCATGAGAAGGATATTAAAGGTGCATTTAACAAAGAGCCACTTTCATACCCCTACATTGAGAATATACCTTAAATCAACTACAGTGAAGGAAGCCTTGCACTCTTGTGGGATAAAAGGAAGGGAAATCCCAAATATGATCAAAATAATAACAACTTTTGGCTTGGCCCTTACATAATCAAGAACAATTCTGAGAAATAGAAGTACTTCTTGTCAGCCATGGACGGGAAAAATATTATATTACAATTGGATGGGTATATTCTCCGACCCTATATTCAAGGTGCTTGACTTCTTCAGGGACCAGGCCCCAGGCCCCAGGTAAGTGATCTGAAAATCAAAAGGCTTGAGTCTCTTAAAAATTGCAAGTGTAATTTGTATGTTCTTGGGCAATAAGATCAAGTTGAAAACACATAAAACTTAATGAGTTTTTACTTAAACATGAGCATCATAAACAAACATAAAAACCATTGAAGTAAACGCATTAACACAACAAAATGATAAAGGAGTTCACCCCTATATTGGGCTACATCTCCTGGTCCATCTTCCAATGGATCATTTTTATTAATTCTCAAAGTGTCAAAATTAGTGCTTTGTGATTCTCAAAATGAAAAATATATGGCTCCAATGGCTCCAGAATGTCCAAAAACCACTATTTGGGCTCTTCCTATACTTGGTTTGGCCAAAAACTGAGAAAAATACAACTATGGATGTTTTTCCCCAATAGCTTGTTGTCCCTACTTGCCAAAATGCACATGTGTGTGACTAACCTAGCTCCCAAGCATTTCTCGTGCTAAAAACCCAGCACGCACACCCATTCTACAATCTCTGGAAAAATGTCACACCATTAGAGACTGGCACCTTTCTTAGCGGAGGTAGTGGTCGCATGGCCCCCCATGTGACCAAGCGCTGACCGAAAATTAAGCACTCGTCGGCCTAATTGTTGTATATTCCACCACTCATGTGGTCATATGGGGAGTGGTATGTAACCAAGGGCTTAACATTTGGAACCCCCACGCCCATTGTGTTGGACATGTGGCAAGGTCGTGTGGTGGGGGTCGTGGGCTGAGGCTAAGCCCCGACCCTTTTTACATCCAAATGAAATTTAGTTCAAGCTTAAATAAATGTTCACGACTATAAGGTTAAGAACTAATTGTGGAAGGGTTGGTAGCCTGGCCCTTGCCAAGTCACTTGCCACTTCCGAAGGTCCTGAGTTCGATCCCCGCAGACTCCATACCAATTTTAATCAACAAACCAATGACGGGGTGCCATGTGGTGGCCTATGGATGGGTCACATGGCACCTTCTCATTTTTCCGCTTGTATGCCACGTGTCAGCATCGAATAGGTCCACGTCACCATTGCCAAATCAAATTGCCATGTCAGCTCCTGCCATGTGTTAGTATTGTCCCCCTATCACGTCAGCACCTGGGAACTTAGCACCTACCATGTGTCAGTACGATCCCATGCCACATCAGCAGTATGGTATGCACAGTCAGACTGTATGGACTATATAGTCAACATTTTTTTGCCTGCTTGACAAAGTGGACAGAACATGATATATCTCGCATACGATGTATGTTTGATCCCGTTCAAGTTGTGTGTGCATTGTAAGGACGTGATCTACGCCATGAATATGTTTTTGAGAAATTCTGAGCACTTTGATTTTTGAGCATATTTTGATCCACTGGATCACTCCTCCCCATTGGGAAGCTTTTGGACCTCCAAAAGACTACCTTCAGTCTATTTTAAGATGAGTGTAAGAACTGAATTAATTTAACATCCATTAATTCCATAAACTGAAACAATAATTTCTACTTGATTTCAGTAACTCAGTAATTTCTTATAATTTAGCACATATGCATGTTAAATTTATCAACGAATATTAATTTTATAACAGAATAAAACAAATATGTAATTTTAAAATACCTTGGTCTGATGCTAATTTCCCCGTCGATCTGGTTGTTCGTTGTTGAACTGGATCAACACTGCCCAAACCTTGTTTCCACCCTGCCAACTAGGATAGCTTCCTAGCTCCAGGATACCATATGGATATCCTGGCCCCCGTGCCCAAAACCCCTAGCAAACCGGTGCCCCCCTGTACTAATCCTCCCGACTACAGAACTCAAACTCTCCTCTGTACAAATCCAAGAGAACCCCCCAAAATAAAATTCCCTGTAGAATGATAATCCCAGCCTCCGTAAACCTCCTCCCCTCATATCCCTCCTTCATCGCCCTTTCACCCCATTTACTTCCTTACCTACACATAGTTAATGCCCCTTATCCAATTATTTAATGTTCCCTATCTGTTTATTAATGCCCCTTATCCCTTCTGTATACGTAACCTTTTTAATTTAAACAATATAACTTATTAATCTTTTTTTTTTTAATTTATTACCCTATTCATTCAATGTGATGGGTAATTAATTTAATTAATTAATTAATCAAAATTATAACAATTAATTAATTAATAAATATTTAATTAGTATTATTATGTCAATCTTTGTTTAGTTAAAACCATGTTAAGACAATTAATCCCCTAATTAATTTTTACTTAATAATTCCTAAACATATATTCTACTAGGGTTGTTACATACACCCACCCTTCAGGAAACTTCATCCCGAAGTTAAGGTATCTGATGGTACAAAGGAAAAGAAACATGGTTCACACATTCATAACAATTAACCGACATTATCGGTAAGTAAGTCAAGAAAACTCATACATACTAGTGTATATGTACAAGAAATGCATGTGTAGATAGTACATACAAGTCTCGTGCATGTACTAATAATCAAAACTATCATCCTTTAGTAATTTATGTCTGCATCCAATCCAGTCAGNCCGAAATTATCGGTAAGTAAGTCAAGAAAACTCATACATACTAATGTATATGTACAAGAAATGCATGTGTAGCTAGTACATACAAGTCTCGTGCATGTACTAATAATCAAAAATATCATCCTTTAGTAATTTATGTATGCATCTAATCCAGTCAGCAAGACTAGTCTTTTATAAAAGACAACAAACCTATCAATTGTTTGAGAAATTCTTTAATTACTATTATCCGGTTCAACAATTTTATTTAGACAACTCTGATTT
>SNQJ01S0019759.1:187604-198166 GCA_010110895.2 Picea sitchensis
TCATCATGTATCAATGACAACTCATTGATCCATCTTCATCTATGCATTCTCATCAAGGAAAATACATATTATATTACATCAATCATCAATCAATCAATCCTTTGACATCAATCAATCAAACCATTGACATCAATGACAACATGATCCAACACAATATTTCCGAAGAGGTAGACGAAGAGGATTCTTCTGTAAATAAAGTAGGTGTACATAACTTTATATACCCTGTAAAAAAAACCCCTTTTTATATTTCTGTAAAGATCATGGATAAGATTTCCCATTGTTGCCTCATTGATGGTGGCTCAGGCCCAACTGTCATGTCGAATATTATTATGGAAGATCTAGGCTTGTCATGTACACACGAAAATGCCAGAAGCATGCTCTCCTATAATAGTCTACAACAAACAACCATATGCGAATTAAATATGTAACCTTGGTTTTATGCACTCATCCTGAGATAAGGATAACCCTCAATATTCAGATAATTGATATGCCTGTGAGCAATTATTCAATTATCTTGGGGAGATATTGGCAAGCCCTAACAGGTGGATACCTCTCACTCGACGAGAAACATTTATCTGTTCCTCGGAATGGTAAGAACATTATAGTTCTTAAAGAAGGAATAATTTCACCCTACATAGAGAGTGTTTCACAATCTAGCGTAAACTATATCGAAGAAGACATAGGAGTGTATTCCATCTTTGTTGAAGAGGATAATATTCCCCTAGAAGGAATTGATTCAGTTGATGAATTATGGCGTATGCACTTTGATGGTTCACACTCTAACGAAGGTAATGGGGCTGGTATTATCTTGGTTTCCCCTACATGAAAAATTCATAATCTTTCATATAGGTTGGAGTTTGCTTGTTCAAACAATGCCAATGAATTCAAAGCCTTTTTGTTAGGCATTGAGAACACCCTTAATATTGTTTGTAGTCTGTCGAGATACTTATATGCTAATGATTTCAACATAAATTATCAACCCAGGGAGTTCGTAATCTTACAAGGTGTAAGCACAATATATGCAGGATGAAATCAAGCTAACCTAATCTAATGAAAAAGAAAGACACGACTGAAATTGAATTGCATAAAGTAAATGAAAGAATGAAATTGCATAAATTACACCTTATTAAGAAAGCATGAAATTGAATTGCATGACATAAACAAAAACTTGAAATTACATAAATTAAACCTGATTAAGAAAGCATGAAATTAAATTGCATGACATAAACGAAAGCGTAAAATTACATAAATTAAACCTGATTGAGAAAGCATGAGTTTAGACAAAGGAAAGATCATCTATAACATAAATAAAAAATAATAAATGAAAAACATATGTGGGCTCATATAAAATCTATATTAACAACTCAAAATAAGAAATCTATTATGGAGAAATCAATCTAAAACATCAACTCTATTACAACATGATCAAATCCATGACTAACTCATTATCTCAGGAGAAAATACTAACTATGTTATTCTCTACTTTCTCTCTTCCTCTCTTCCTCTCCTCCTCCAAAATGAGGAGAGAGCCCTCTTATTTATACATGAGTGCTTTGAAAAGAAGATAAGCAACTCAAAATTACAATTCCACTTTTCTCTCAACCAATTTTCTATATTTACAAAATACTTATCCTCTCCACTTTTATCTCAACCAATTTGCTATAATTACAAAATACTTATCCCTTCAAATCCTCTCCACTTTTCTCTCAACCATTTTTCTATAATTACACAAATTCTCTCATGATATTCCTCGAAATTAGCTTGAATTATCTCCTTCAAATTGTGAAAAGATGGAGAAAACATTCGAGAAACTTTTGAATAATCCTTGGTTGAAAGCTTCAAATATCACTACATTACAAAGATCAAACAAATCTTTGAGATATATATGAAAAATATGTCAAGTTTCTAATATTTAATCACAAATTCTCTGTTAATAAAATAAATGATTTGGAAAATAATAAGTCTAAGAAAATATTTAATTATGAAAATGGTATTAATGAATGGTTTTTGGAGTGGTAGAATATGGATAAATGTGAAGAATGGTGAAGGAAAAGAGGATTAAAATGCGACAATTCTGAGACAACATATTCACCTTTCAGTTTTCAGAAATTTTGATCTTGTTGTGAATATGATACATAAGCCATGCTCTCCTAGCGACAAGCTAATGGAACAATACTCCCAAACTGTTTGGGCACTTGTCTTGAACCTTCTATCTTTAAACATCACTCTCGTTAAGAAGGGGATGAATTCAATAGCTGATCGGTTATTCGTCTTTGCAGCCTCTCCTACTTAGCAACTCTTGCCTCGCTGGCCTGATTGTGCCTTCCAATCTCTGCATCATCCTTACATTTCTAAAAATGAAGGATTCTAGGAGGCCATGCCTAACGATGAGAGCATTTGTGCTGTCATTCAAAATGAAGCTCTTGAGCCTGAGGAGATTATATCTATATAAAATAATAATATTCTTGAGGGCTTGAATTCTCTTGAGAGTTCATTTTCTTTGAGTGTTGTAGGCAATAAGGAAAAACAAAAAGAAGAAAGTTACATAGGAAGGTGATTGAAACCATCCTCCCAAACATTAGAACATTTGAACCCTCTGTTGGAGCCGCCCTTGTTTTATTTTTACCCTTCACAATTTTAAATTTTTGATACTTGAAATCTAAAGATGGTATTTTGATTGTTTCTCCTGAGACTTTGAAAACTCTGCAACCTTATTACACAAGCAGCGATGATTTTCCACTCTCGAAACAAATCTACTTTCGTAAGAATGTAGCTCTCTTTGTTTTTACTTCGGGATCTCGCAGGTCGGATACTTTAACCCATGAATTCACACGTCCCGAGTCACGAAACGGCGAAGTCATTTTAAATTTTCACTCAAGACATGAACCAGGGTAAAGTCTTTTAACTCAGTGATTAGACGTCGTCGGGGTTTCGCGCCTCGGTGTTCGCCAAGTCTGAATTTTTATTTTTACAGCTCCGAGAGCCGAGAACACGAGGTTCTTTCGGGTTAACCCTGGTCAAGGATTATAGGCAAAAAGGCTAACCATGGTTAAAATCTGTTCTCGGTGTTTCACCACTTGGCACTATCTTTTAGAAAGTTACGACGTCTAAAACCCCGACTCACGAAGTTGCGACGAAATTATAGCATGATTAATTAATCGCCTAATCTAAGATTTTCTTTCCCTTAATTGAGTCTTAATTATCACCATCTCGCAGTTTCGCGACTCGACATACTAATCTCCCAGAAACTTGTCTTCGAAGTTTCGAGTCGCGATATGGCGAATAAATTGATTATGAAATTAATGATGCTCCAAATCGCGATTTCTGTTAATTAAGTCAAAATCGGTCCTCGCAGTCTCGCGAGTTGAAGACTCAAAATGTTAAAAGGAAATCCACGATGCAACGAATAGCGAGAAAGTTATTAACGTTGCTAAGTTTTGATATTTTAAAATAAAGCAAGATATGTCCCATGCATCGAGGCTTGCACGTTTCCCGAGGTAGCTATTTGCTCTCCATACTCCGACTGACTGTCAAACCGCCAAAATTTATGACATTAATGGGAAGATAAGGTAAATCTATGTGTAAGATCGGATTGTTATGGCATAAGTTTATTTCTAATTTCGAATTGACAGGCTTGTTTTGAAAGGTACGTCAAACTGCTCTGAAGTTAGGAGTGAGATTCATTCGACTTTCCCATCCATACACAAGGGAAAAGGTCCTCTAGAAAGTTTGTCGACAGTTGACATACCAACTTTTCTTCGACAGAACTTCCCGGTCTCGCCTGATTCCAACGAGTGTGTTACACACTCATTTTCTACACCCGAATCGATGGCAGTCGCTGGAGGAGGTGGTGGAGGCGCTCCTGGAGGAGGAGGTGGAGGTCAAGGGCATGTCCCTCCTCCCAGAGTATTTGCAAAAGTAGCAGCGAGATACGCTCCACTAGTTTTGCCCATCCCCCTTCATGATCTTCCTGAAAATTACATCAAAAATCTTCCTAAGTTCACTGGGGAGGGAGATCTAACCGCAGCCAAGCATATAAATTTCTTTGATCAATTCGCCGACGTCTGTGGTATTGAGCATGGAGATGTCTATTCGAGACTCCTTGTCCAGACCTTTGAAGGACAGGTCCGAACTTGGTTTCGGAGCCTCCCCGCAGCTTCTATATGGACATATGATGCTTTGGAAGATGCTTTCCTCAGACAATGGGGAAAGCGAAAAGATCACTTATATTACCTTACCGAGTTTGGGTCCCTAAAGAAAAATAACTCAGAAACAGTCATGGAATTTATTCTGAGATTCAACAAACTATATAATAAGATTCCAGCCGCAGTTAAACCCTTCGAACCCTCAGCCAAAGTAACCTTCGCAGGAGATTTCGAGCCAGATTTCGAATTACTTTTGCGAGAAAGAAGAGGAGCCACCCTAAATAGAATGCAAGACAATGCTGTCGAAATAAGATCTAATATGATGGCTTCAGGTAAATTAAAGGCTAAAATAGAAACATTCAACCGTGAAAATAGACGCTATAGGGATCCAGTGGGTCCTTCAGGGTCAAATAGATATACTGATGAAAAAGTAGATGAGATGGCCCGAATAATTAAAGAACTGTCCAACAAAATCTCTAGGATGGAGTCAGACCAGGTTAAAGCTGTTTCTTCTACTAAAAAGGACTCCAGGAGAAACCCAAATCCCCCAAATCCCCCAAATCAACAGAGACAAATAAAGAACGAGGATCAAAAAATACAAGCTCCACTAAAGAACGGAAATTTTATAGGAGCAAACGACCTCCAAGATTTCGGAGATTCGGAGGATGAAGTCGCGAATTTCGGTGATGAATGTTCGCAGCCGTATCTGACTCGTGAAGACTATGAAAAATCTTTGAACACCCCACAACCGTCTAATAAGTGTGAAGAAGGTGATCACACTGATCTCTGTGTATCTCAACCAGAAATAGAGATGATAATGGCCGAGTTTCAACCAAAATACAACTTAAGATCTAAGAGTAATCCCACCTCAACGAATCAACCTAAGAAAATCCTTCAAAGAGGTCAAGCTTATGAACCTCCTTCGGAAGAGACCTTGTTACCCAACAACAAAACCAAGGTAGCAAGCACTCAAGAGTCCGAGGTGAAAAAGGTTGAAACTCAAACACAAGAAACCGAACCAGTTGATAAAGTTATGTCTTCAACTAGGATCACGAGTGATAAAGCGATCCAGACAAATAAGTCGGAAAGAAAAAATTTGGAAGTCTCAACCAAAGAAACGGACAAGGTAAACACATCTTTCAGTTTTGAAAATGAGTTAAAAAAAATTAAGATACCGATTCCTTTGGTAGAATTAGCAAAAAATCCCGCTTATCGGAAGCAAATTGCCAAAGCGATGGGTGTCTATGAGCTAGAAAGTCAGTCTGATGTTATAAACCTGGAAGATGATAGACCTAACATCACCTTTGGTCCCCATTTTGAAGGGTCCAAAGACAACATCGCTCCCTTTTATATCACTCTGTATGTATATGATCAATTGCTGCATAATTGTATGTTAGACTCCGGGGCTTCCCATAATGTTATGCCCAAGATTATAATGGACAAGTTGGGTCTCCAGATCACAATACCTTATGGAAATCTGTACTCTTTCGATTCGAGAAAGGTTAAATGTATGGGGATGATAAAAGATCTGGTAGTTACCCTGGCTCAGGTCCTAGTCAAGAGTATCCTGATGGATGTGGTTATCGCAAATATTTCCCCCAAATATGGCATGCTGTTATCTAGATAATGGGGAGCCAAGTTGGGGGGTTCTCTACAGTTGGACATGACATATGCCACAATCCCTGTTTTCGGTGGTCAGTTCACTCGTTTGTACAGAGAAACGAGATTAGCGTATACAGTCAGTGACCCTCAAAACCCAAATAACTTTCCCATTTACGTTGCAGACCAAGATCTGGGGAATTGCATTTTGTCTTTTGATGATGGTTTGGATGGGTGTCCAGAGGAACTCGATATGAAGCAAGAAGAGACAAGTCATTTGACAAAAGATCTGTGTAACACCGAAGTTTGGAAAATGTATTTCGATGGTGCCTTATGTTCTGAAGGGGCAGGTGCGGGAGTGCTCTTAGTGGCTCCCGAAGGTAAATTCATCGTTCCTTTCTCTTATCGACTGCAGTGGGACATAGATTACACTAACACCATATGCGAATATGAAGCATTGATTTTAGGATTAGAGGTTGCGAAAAGGCTAAATATAAATAACCTGGAAGTTTATGGTGACGCAGAGCTAATAGTTAAACAAATAAACTGACAGTACCTAGCCAAGCATCCCAGACTAAGAACATACAGAAATTGTGCTTGGGATTTGATGGAAAACTTTTTCTCATCTGTAAAGGTCCATTTTATCCCTTGCGCAAAGAATCTACATGCTGACGCATTGGCCAAGGCAGCTTCAACCTTTTCTCCTCCCACGACCTTCAAACTGAAATATCACATTGAAATCAGATACAAACCCTCTATACCAGACAATATCCGACACTGACAGGTTTTCGAAGATGACGAACAAATCAAGAAATTTCTTGCAACAGTAGGTGAGTTCTCCGAAAGTCATCCAGACCAAGAGAATCAAAATGACCCGATGTGGATTATGCAAGAAGGGGAATATCCTGAAACCTTCCGAGAAAAAATAGCGGATCATCGTATGTTGGTCCTTAAAGAAACCAAATTCTGAAAGGCTTAATTCCTTTAGAAAGAATTTTCGATCAGAATGACATACTTGTGAAATCCACTTTGCAGCCCCAACCAGAAGAAGTGGAGGACTGTGATATAGGAACTGAAAAAGAATCCAGGGTAGTAAAGATATCCAAGTTCCTCCCTCCCAAGGTAAAATTCCAGTACAGAGACCTACTCAGACAATAGAAAGATGTTTTCGCCTGGTCCTATGATGAGCTTAGAACATATGACACTTCCATAATTGAGCACAAGATACCCTTGAAGCCCGGGGTCAAGCCGTTTAGGCAAAAGCTTAGGCAAATTAACCCCATTTTGTTGCCCGTGATTGAAAAGGAAGTTAAGAAGCTTTTAAATGCGAAAATAATTGTACCTCTGAGATACTCGGACTGGGTGGAAAATTTGGTCCCGATCAGGAAAAAGAACGGAGAAATCAGACTGTGTGTGGATTTCTGAAACTTGAATAAGTCTTCTCTCAAGGATAATTATCCGCTCCCCAAAATGGACCACATCCTAGAAAAGGTAGTTGGAGCAAATCGAATGTCTATGATAGATGGGTTCTCTGGGTATAACCAAATCGCCATGAATGCGAAAGACAGAGAAAAAACTGCTTTCACCACACCATGGGGTACATTCATGTATGACAAAATGTCGTTTGGTTTGATGAATGCAGGAGCTACATTCCAACGCGCTATGGATATTTCTTTCGTAGGAGAAAGAGACAAGTTCGTAGTCATCTACCTCGATGATTTGACGGTTTTCTCTAAAACCGATGAAGAACATTTGATCCATCTAAAACAGACTTTCGAAAAATGTCGCAGGTATGGTCTGTCTTTGAACCCAAAGAAATCACATTTCGCTATGCGGGAAGGTAAGCTTCTGGGGCATATCGTATCTAAGGATGGGATCAAGATTGATCCTAAGAGGATTGAAGCAATAGAAACTATAAATATTCCCAGAAACGTAAAAGAAATTCAATCTTTCTTAGGTACAATAAATTTTTTATGAAGGTTTATCCCCAATTTTGCTGAGATTGTCAAATTGATCACAGGAATGTTGAAGAAAGATAGCAGAGTAAATTGGACGACCGAGGCACCTGTGTTAGCAAGCCCAGATTACCTGAAATATTTTCTTATCTTCTCGTTTTCTTCCAAACATACTATCGCCGCAGTACTCTTGCAAAAAGATGACGAAGGATTCGAACGACTGATCGCGTTTTTTAGCAAGAGCCTTAGAGACGCCGAACTAAAGTATGACATAATAGAAAAACAGGCGTATGCAATGGTAAAAGCGCTAAAAGAATTCAGAACCTATGTACTGCATTCAAAAATTATCGCGTACGTGCCAACCAGTACTGTGAAATATATATTGGTACAACCAGATAGTGACAGAAAATGAGGGCGCTGGCTCGCTAAAATATAAGAATTCGATCTGGAAGGCAAGCCGACTAAATTGATAAAGGGGCAGGGTCTAGCCAAACTTTTGGCTGAGTCAAATCTTAGAGCTCTTGATATTAATTGCCTCCAAGGGGAAGACGGAGACGCACACCTGCACGAGCCGGATGACCAGACAGATCCAAGCAAGGTAGAAGAAAAGTTCATATCGTCAGGCTGGTATAAAGACATAGTGTTCTACTTGTTAAACCTGAAATGTCCAAATGGACTATCACCAGCCAAATGTAGAACTTTAAAACTCCATGCTGTAAAATATTGCATCACCAAAAATCAGCTATACTGGAAGGATCCACTTGGGTTCCTACTAGTCTGTTTGGTTGAGTCGAAAACTCCACGGGTTATAGAGGAATTTCATGAAGGAGTCTATGGAGGACACCACACATGGAGAGCCACAACCTACAAGATCTTGAGGGCTGAACACTATTGGCCGAAACTATTTTCGAACGTCAATGCCAAAGTGCGTGCCTGCAACCCGTGTCAAATATTCGTTGGTAAACAGAAACTCCCTGCACTGCCACTCGTTCCAGTCAAAGCTGAAGCTCCATTTCAACAATGGGGTCTAGACTTTATAGGGGAAATTAATCCCCATTCCAGTGCTCAGCATAAATGGATTCTAGCAGCTACGGATTATTTTACTAAGTGGGTGGAAGCCATTCCAACCAAAAGGGCAACAGACTTGGTGGTAATCGATTTCTTGGAGGACAATATCTTGTCAAGATTCGGGTGTCCCCGAAAAATAGTTACCGATAATGCCCAGGCCTTCAAATCTATGGCTATGATCAACTTCTGTCAGAAGTATAATATCGTTCTCAGCCATTCCACTGCATATTACCCCCAGGGGAACGGATTGGTCGAATCATCTAACAAGAGTTTGGTGAACATAATAAAGAAAGTACTGGATGAAAATAAAAGGTCTTGGCATGTGCACTTAAAATACGCATTATGGGCAAACCGCATCGGCACTAAAAGGTCTATCGACATTTCGCCTTTTCAAATGGTCTATGGCACAAATGTTGTTCTACCTATAAACATAGCGTTACCAGTGATGAAGTTATGGCAGGATCAAAACGAAGAACCCAATCATGTAACTAGGAGAATTAATCAGCTGATTGAGGTTCAACAACATAGAGTTGAAGTTGATGAAAAGATGCAGAAGTACCAAGACGATATGAAAGCATTATTCGACCTCAAGGAAAAAGACAAAGAATTCCTCCCAGGTGACTTAGTATTAAGATGGGATGCGAGAATGGAAGAAGTCACGAAGCATAGCAAATTTGACCACCTTTGGTATGGACCATTTAGGGTCTCGGCTCCAGAAGGGAAAAATTATTTTCTTCTAGAAAATATAGACGGAGAAGTCCTCAGTGCCCCTGTCAACGGGCGATATCTGAAACATTACATGACATAACAGTTGTAAAAAATAAAAAATAAAAATAAATAAATTTGTAAATAAATAAATTTCATGTTTTGTACATACGTATATTTTCATTTGAACATCTACTTTTAATTTTAGGTTTTTTGTTCCTAAACTCTCGACACATTTTCAATAAGATTCGTATTTGCTTTTTACAGGATCCCAGTTGCAGACGAAACTAGCAGGAAAAGTAATTTGCAGGTCGGTGTCAGAAATAGAGCAGCATAAAACAGGTGATACCTAAAATAGTTTCATAATGCACAAAGAAAGTGAAAAGAAAAGATAAAGGTGAGCTTTCTAAATACATAGGTTATAAAAGACTGTTTAAAGTAAACCAAGGTAACGTCTTTCAAACTGCAGTGTCGGCTAAAACGTTAGATAGCAGGATTATTGCTGGCTTGATAATCTTCGAGTTAAAGTAATTTGAATGAATGCACTAAATCTAAAAACAGTCAGTCAGAATAACTGTCCCCAAAGATATCTATAAGAGCCAGTCTTGAACTATTTTGACCTTTTGTGTTTTCAGTCAATGAATCGTTGCCTTGTTTCCTGTCTATCTTCGGGTCTAACTTTTAGCAAGTCACCATCTTCCTGAGTCATTACGAAGGGATAAAAGTTTTTCGTTTTAAACCTCGTGGGTTTTGAAACAGATCGTGATAGGAAAGTGGGTCTTCACAACTACTTGATCTCCTTCTAAGCGAAGGAATGTTTAAAGCGATCTTAACTTTCTTGGGTTTTTCAACAGTGTCGGAAGAATCAAATCTTGCTCAAACGGGATGCCCCTTAAAAAATGTATTTTCCTTTTTTCCCTAAGAATGAAGGTGTTGTGAGGGTCAAGGGAAGCTTGGTATCGAGTAATCAAAATAAGTTGACAGACCTCTGATGCAAAATATTACACTGATATCAGCCCTGATGCAAATTGATTGCCCCCATCTTCGCGTTCAAAAAGTAAATTATAAGACAGGTGGTGAAAGGAAATTC
>SNQJ01S0019759.1:198238-211511 GCA_010110895.2 Picea sitchensis
CAACTTCACCGGGGTACTGAACAGGCTCGCTGGCAGTGAAACAATGTCTGAGATATCTGTAAGGCTGTTATACATGAATATCACTCTACTCTGGTAACCAATGCTTTCTAAAAACCTGATCCACACCCCAAATTCAGACGGGACTTCCCATTTAAAAAAAAATGTATAATCTCATTCTTTTGATGCAAGCCGAGAGACACAAGATCTGTTGAATCTCCTAGGGTCGTTTCGACTGTCTTGAAACATACCCAAAGTTAGTAGTGGGAAAGGGAAAATTGTGAAAGAGACTACAGCTGTATTTGGAAAGAGTATCTGATTTTGGAAAAACTTCTCAAGGTAAAAAACAAAGTCTTTTTCCCCCTTCGATCCTTTTTCCTTGGAATTTTTCCGCATGTTTGAGATTTTGACTCCATTTACCCAATATTGGCACGTGGTCTACTGTTCTTCCCGCCTCACAGGAAGGCGGGATCCCTAGTTGGAGCCTATGTTGGAGCCGCCCTTGTTTTATTTTTACCCTTCACAATTTTAAATTTTTGATATTTGAAATCTAAAGATGGTCTTTTGATTGTTTCCCCCGAGACTTTGAAAACTCTGCAACCTTATTACATAAGCAGCGATGATTTTCCACTCTTGAAACAAATCTACTTTCATAAGAATGTAGCTCTCTTTGTTTTACTTTGGGATCTCGCAGGTCAGATACTTTAACCCATGAATTCACACGTCCCGAGTCACGAAACGACGAAGTCATTTTAAATTTTCACTCAAGACATGAACCAGGGTAAAGTCTTTTAACTCAGTGATTAGACGTCGTCGGGGTTTCGCGCCTCGACGTTCACCAAGTCCGAATTTTTATTTTTACAGCTCTGAGAGCCGAGAACACGAGGTTATTTCGGGCTAACCCTAGTCAAGGATTATAGGCAAAAAGGCTAACCATGGTTAAAATCTGTTCTCGACGTTTCGCCACTCGGCACTATCTTTTAGAAAGTTACGGCGTCTAAAATATCGACTCACGAAGTCGCGACAAAATTATAGCATGATTAATTAATCGCCTAATCTAAGATTTTCTTTCCCTTAATTGAGTCTTAACTATCTCCATCTCGCAGTTTCACGACTCGACATACTAATCTCCTAGAAACTTGTCTTCGAAGTTCCGAGTCGCGATATGGCGAATAAATTGATTATGAAATTATTGATGCTCCAAATCACGATTTCTGTTAATTAAGTCAAAATCGGTCCTCGCAGTCTCGTGAGTTGAAGACTCAAAATGTTAAAAGGAAATCCATGATGCAGTGAACATCGAGAAAGTTATTAACGTTGCTAAGTTTTGATATTTTAAAATAAAGCAAGATATGTCCCACGCATCGAGGCTTGCACGTTTCTCGAGGTAGCTATTTACTCTCCATACTCCGACTGACTATCAAACCGCCAAAATTTATGACATTAATGGGAATATAAGGTAAATATATGTGTAAGATCGGATTTTTATGGCATAAGTTTATTTCTAATTTTGAATTGACAGGCTTGTTTTGAAAGGTACCGTTTTTTCAAATATATGCAAGAGCTACGTTTCATTATGCATTTTTCATAGCACGCGGAGCTCATCATTTTCGAGTTAACTACTTTCTGCATGTATACGCAGTTCTATCGAAGGAGAGAGAAAACACAAACTGAGGCCATGGCTCCGCGGAAAGCAGCAAAGGCGAATGTCGAAGTCGCGGGACAGGGCTCAGACAATGTCGCCAATACTTCACCCCGAAGTGCCGACTCGATCCCCGACTGGTCATTTGTGTCGAATGTTCTGCAAACAGAATTGGTAGATTACTCAGACGACTCCGACGACATCGAAAATGATGATCTACACACCAAGTACAAGATAATCATCCAATCCAGGATGCACGGAGTAGCAACCAGGCCACGGTTGCTTCCGTATTACGACATGATCCAGTGGGCGTTGGACCACATAGACTTACCTACCAGGACGATCATGAACAACCAGGGAGTTACTATCGAGACTTTTAGGCCCGAGCATCTACAAACCATGTACAAGCTACCTTCGACGTCTAAATATACATATGGTGCCGAGTTCCTAGAGGAATTCAAAGAGAAAGAGTGCACCCAGTACGAAAAAACCATGCCCGGTTTGATCAAAGATTGGGTTTCGCGCTCCGTGAAATTTAGAGCAAATGACCAGGGCGTTTATTATATCGCTTCTTTGGAGCCACAATATAAATATGTGGCCATGATGACATGCCGGCTATTTGGGAGAGAAGACACATTGCATTTCTACATCGTGTGGGTGCCTCTCATGTTTCGGGTTGCAGAAGGTTGCTCGTTTAATTGGGCAAAGATGTTCTCAGACAGTTTGACCAACAGAGTCACAGAGTATCGGGAGCAGAAGGCAAGTGGGAAACCGTCCTCGTTTTTCATGTCAGCATATATCATGGATGCGGTATGTTCCATGACACCATTCCCCTTGATGAGCTGGGCTTGGAATCCAGCCCAAGAAAAACCCGTGCATGAGTATCATGACAAACTATGGGAGAATAAAGCAGAAAAGTTCACATATGAGATTTTTAACTGGGTGATGGTGCCATGCATATCGCCATTTTTGGGCACCCACCACCTCGCGTCTCGGACAACATTGCAACAGGTCTGAGTGGCATAGCAGATTGGTATGTGGAGGTAGAGTTTTCGTATTTCAGAGTTTTCAGGGCTTCTGTTCCCCCTCATGCGCTGCCCTTGTTCATCCCCGATAAGATGGCTTGTTGAGAGGTCGCCTGGAAAACGGTAATTGGAGGGGTGAGAAAAGAACTCAAGGTTTACTCAAAGAAGGTATGGCCTTCTTTTCCCATTAGGCTGAATTCCTATTCTTTATTAGATTTCAGGCATGCCAAAGCCGAGGCTGCCGCCTTGGAGGACCTAAGTTTGGTCTCCATTGAAGTTAAGAAACATGATCCACAGAGGGTTGTGAGCAACCATTTGGCTCATTGTGGGCTCAAGAGATTTGAGCATGAAATTTCACCCTCGGACGACGTTTTCCGAGGGGCGAGATCTTATGAAGAAGTGCTAGCCCAGATCCAATCATTAGCACCCGAAGACACAACATCTGTATTAAAATTCCAGGAAAATAGACGAAGATGTATCCTCGCTGTGTTGGGAGGTTTGGTTGCTTCCGAGACAAAACAGAAGGATGCTGAGGATTCTGAGGACGCAATTTCTAACCTTGGAAAACACCAGGAAGGGGAAAAAACGAAGAATCCCGAAGCAGAAGTAAAAACTCTAGGCCCACCAAGGGAACAGAAGCCGGAGACTGAAACAGAGAATCTAGGTATGCCAAAGGAGTAGAATCCCGTCGGTACTCCAAGAGAATCGACAAAACAAATAGGAGAGCCCATCACCTCGGTCACACCCTTGTAGTCAGCACATGGAATTTTCGGCGAGGGATGGATATTTAATGAAGAACTGAGGCCCATAAGAGCAGAGGAACTCCCTCCAAATGAGTTCTTTTTTGATAAAAAGAGGAAGGCGGTAGTGAAAAGAGAGTTCTATCAAGAAGGAGAGTCCACTGCGAAAAAATATAAAATCATGACCGATGGAAAAAATAAGTAAAGTGACCAGCTCGCCACTAAAATCACGGGAATGCTGGGGGCATATGCTTCGGCAAATCAATTCTCAGTTGGGTTTTTGAATAACCAACTAAAAAGGAAAAATCGCCTAATCAGGACCCTCGAGGCTAGATTGGCCACAGCCGCAGAGAATGCTAAAGGTCAGGCCAGCATGGAGATAGAACAGGCCAGAGTGGCTGATAAAAACGAAATAGAAATGATCAAGACCAAGCTTGAGCAAGCACAATTGGTGGTCCAAGATGGTAGAGCGCAGGTGAGCCAACAGAGAAATCTGATTGAACAGTTGCATGCTCGGGCAGAAATTGCCGAGAGCAGAGAAATAGACATCGGCATATTTAAATCCCGAGCCAACGAGATTCGGAGCAAAATCTTTTCGGCACAGCAGAATTTGCTTGCCAGGATAGGAGAGATCCGAGAGAACTGTTTGTTGGTGAATCAGGTGTCCAAGAACCTGACTGCCAGGGAAAGGGAGGCCGAAGTGGCTCGGGTCGCTTTCCAGGACGCGGTAATCGCCACAAATAACAGGGTTTCGGCAGGCTCTCCTGGGCTTGCCATCCCTGAAGAAACCAAAGGCAATATTCTATTGAAAGATTGGGAGCATAACATTGCCCTGGGAAAGGAACAAGTCCAAAAAGTAACCCACTCTTTAGAAGAAGATTTTAACTCCATAGATGGTGAGCTGTTGGATATTGACAGCCGAGGCGATGCAGAAGCATTGATGCAAATAAATGTGGAACATATCTCACTCGATCTGAAGGAAAAGGATGAGAGAGTTTCAGCCGACATCTCTCAGATGGATACAGTGGACATGGCCAAAGTTGATAAGCACATGATCAAACCCAGCGCACAACTAAGTGCCCTCGACATCGTCGATGCACAAATGGGGGAGAAGCTACAGCAGTTAGCCCGAGAATGTTACTTCGCCGAGGCCAGCTGTCAAGCGGAACCTTCACAGCTCGTATCTCAGTTTGTGGAAAAATGTATCGCTTGCACCGAATCCACGCGAAGATGAGCACCTGGCACCAAGTGAAGATAGAGTAGGATAAAGGGAGCAATTGCGCTCCTCTCGGTTGTAATCGAATTTGTGTAACCATTGAGATTCTAACTGATCTGTAAAATTGTATAAATATATCACAGAAATAAATAAACAAGGTTGGACCTTTTTTGTGTCGATTGTAATAGAGTTTTTGCATTCGAGAAGTTAATATAAGCAAATCTGGAGATTCTTGATTCCGTCAAGACTGTGTTACAAGTTTGTTTCTTCGTATTTCATGTTTCATTTCATTCCATTATTCATAATTTATGTGCTTCATTATACTTTAGTACGACCACTACTATAACGAAAATATTTTGGTTTTCTGTAATTGTTTGTTGTCTTTCCTCTGCACCAGCTATCAACGGGTGTAAGACCAATCTGCACTTTCATAATTCTATATATATTCTTTTCTATATCAGTTATTTCCTTACTAATTTCCTCTTCTGTTTATATGTGAGTTTTCTCTTTGACAGGAACCTTGCGTTATATGTATCTAAATGTTTTTCTCTCACCTCACACCCTTTATTAAAATATAATACAGTTACGGGAAAGAGCCTTCAATTTGCATTCCTACTTTATTCTTAAACTGTAAAATTCTCTTTTATTCGACCAAATCGAGACAACATTTAATCTCTCTTTGAATCCTTTCCTACCCTTACTGTTCCTCCATGACCGTCCGTGCACCAACACAACCTAATATTGAACCTGGACTATCGAACCAAACACATATTGCTTTAAACCTTTTTGACATAATCCTTAAAACTGCTAATAACCAGGATGAACTTGAACGTTCATGGGCAGCCATTGAACAAGATATAACTACTCAGGAACAGTGGGAAGCTAGACAACGCCAACGTAGAAATCTTCCCTAGTTTCCTTTACCGAAGGTTGACGTTACCCTCTTACCCATCTTTCACCTACTTTCGGATGCCTTGACACTGTACTTTTAAGCCTTAAGTACAGACTCAGGAACAACACCTTCAACCAATGTTAAAATAAAGGTCCAATGTTCTGGTAAAGAAGAGATGAGGTCCACCAAACTACTTGGTGAATCTCAAAAGGTTTTTGCTTGGTCTTATGAGGATCTTTGTGGTTTTGATCCTGGTCTTCTTCAACATATTATGAAACTAGCTAGGCAAAAACAAGAATTTGTTAACTCTACACTGGAAGCACCCTTTCAAAGGGATTTGAGAGATTTCTTAAGGGCTGGAAGTTTTTTTCAGCCCACCATGAATGGGTCTCAATCTGGGAATTGGCCTCAAGGACCATTGATAATATGAAAACTTGTATTTGTCTTTGAACTTTCAGGCAAGCGATTATGAGAAATCCCTTTTCCCCTATCAGTATGGAAATGTTTTTGCAACGGGTTGTAGAGTCACAGTTAAGACCATTACTTGACACTTTGTTTGGTTGCAATAAAATCAAAGTAAAAAGGGCAAATGTTCACAAAATCATTTTCATTACTAATTGCAATACCATGCCTTACAAATGCCAGCTTTTTATCTTAATTCATACAGGTACTGTTTTAAAAAAAACTATGCACATGACTCTTGATGAATTGGTCAGTCTCCATCTCTATCTTGATGAGCTAATTGTGTGTGTCAAGGGAATGATGATTACATCAGATTTCCCGGTGATCGGTCCTTTCCAGATTGATTTTTTATTGGATACTAATTCTCATATCTCAAAATATTTACAGGATCAATTGTTCCCCTACAGCACTAGCAGCCCTCGCTTGAAATATTGCGAGGAACCAACATGAAAAGTTCTAATGCTATCTGGATTTTTTTTGTATACTAGTAGCCTAGTTTTGCTTTCAAGTTTTGAGCTTCTTTTCTCTTCTTCACAGTACTTTGATTTCTTCTTTCTAAGTTAAGTTTTTTTTTTTTTTCCCCTGTTGCACTTCAATTGAGTCTTTTACAACTGTTGTTTTAATTTTTGCATTTTTACTTCTGTTGCAATTTTTGTCTTTATCATCTTTTAGTGTTTGGACAAGATAGGATGTTGGATCAATCCTACCATAGTGACACTCATGCAAATCATTGTTAGTCAATAACAATAAAGCTTACACAAATGTTATGATGTCTCCTTTGAAGGGCCCTTGAAATTGTTACATATTTCCACTGTTGTCTTACAAGAAATTGGTTATTTCCCGCTTCTTCTTGCCATTTCTTCATCCATTGAGATCTTAAGAGAAATCCTGTAAGTCTTTCTCTTTGAAAGTTAAGAGCATATCCTGGTTGATTAATTATGAATACAGTGGTAAAAACCCCTCATACTTAACATTTTTCATAAGTTATTCCCGAATTCCCGATCATTTTCCATTAAATCCTCTCACTTCCCCCCGTTGCATAATTATTCTAGTTACGTCTTCTGAAATTAATGCTCTTGTTCTGCAAAACCATGAGTTCTGAGTTCTAAATATGTTGAAAACAAATTTTCCTATGGATTCGCCAGTTGTTGACGATTAAAAATGTCAACGAAGTTTCACCCACAAAGTGTTGCTAAAGCCTATTATTATTAAAGAATAAATAATACTAGTAGGTGGGACCCCCTTGAACTATTGGAGAACATATCTGTTCATTTTTTATGTTGAGATGATGTGTGACACATGGTTGATGAAGATCTTGTTGTTATTGGTTATAAATTGAGGTTATGAAGGGTTGATTTCTTATGTTACTACAACCTATGCTATTCATTAATGTCGTTGCTATCTGTTCTTATCGCACCTGCACCATAGACATGTTAGTGAAATTACATGAAAGACGAGTTTAAGAGAGGCAAAATCAATGTAAAGAAAAGGGACCTAATGTTGCGAATACCACATGCAAACAATTTGGAAGGAATGAGAAACAATTGAAAGGGATAAAAATTGAAAGCTACCCTAACTATACTACATGCATGGAAATACTTGATGATTATTGTTAAGCCCTAGTTAGCAAGTAAATGGTTATGAGATTGTGATTGAATTACATTTTTAATATGCATATGGTGTTAAATGTTGGTAACACATTTGACAAGGTGGTGAACGTTAATGCTCATGCATTTTGTTGAGTTATGTGATGTGAAATGCATATAGTGATAGCGCTACTGGCTTTTAATGCGGTGATGGTTTTGATGCATGTTTGATTAACCGTGTTAATGGAGAATTGTTGGCATGTATTGTTGAGTTAATGAGATGTGGGTGGAGGCCACGTGAATTTATTGCACATCACCTTTACTCTTCCCGTTGTCCGCCACCCTAGTCGAGCCATTGTTCAATCTTGTTGCTGTGTTTATGCTCCAAAATTTTAGCAGGGTGGAACCGCTCGACCAGCGCTCATTTTAAGGAATTCGATTAACATGTATGTCCCTTTTTTGGCCATTATTGACTTCGCTCTGGTTATGAAATGATTACTGGCTCAGGTGTATGGGTTTGTGTTTTTCCTAAGCGCTGCAACTGTGTGAAATTTTTGTGTTTAAAGTCTTTGGTGGATGGTTCTTCCTGTAATTTTTGAGTCCGTAGAGGTTATTGATCTTCCTGGTGTTAGTTCCCTGTTACCAGTACTGGTTCAGTTGGAGGTTTTTTTTTTTAAATTCTTGGGTGGATAGTTGTCCCCACTCATGCGCATCTCTGGTTTTTATGGGTTTAATGGCTGAAGGCACTCTACATCACTATGTTTTTTTCATTTGGAAAATGATTGATTTCATCACTAAAGGCCATTAAATGGACTCTCCTATTCTAACTCGGCCTTGTCATCACCTCAGTGTTGTGGTTGTTTTAAGAGCCATAAGGGTTACTCCCTGCCCGCGTTAAGCATCACTATCCGTCGGGTTGGAGCCTCGCTCCTCTGTGATATCCCTCTTGTCTCGAGACTTGTTATCTATCCGTGAATAATTTGTGGTTCCCTCTGTGTATGCACTGTTGGTATCAGGGTTTTCCACTATTGAAGGAAGTTGGATCTAGCTTCTCTGTGTTAGTCACAGTGCGAAACTTTAACTCCACAGGTCCGAGGGTTGACATGGAACACCAACCTGGCCTGTTGGTTTTACCACTTGATTGTTGGATGGTTGTATATTGCCGACTATTTTTGAGTACAGACACGTCTAGTTGGCTATATGACAATCGTGTTGGTTTGGCATTTAGTTACTGCCTCTGTAAAATGTTGGTAAACCCTCAAGTTACACAATCACTCTTCTTATGTTTTATAACTCAGTGTTGTTTAATGGAGAGGTATGTTGCCCCAATTCGAATGGATGCGTGGGTATTCATAGCTACCACGGCTTGTTCGGTTGATTGATTTTCTGCAACAATGGCGAATTGTTTGGTTAATACACAGTCACTGGTAATTGCACTGAGAACCATTTGGACGATTAACTGGAGTTGGTTATAAGGACTTGATGTTTCTCATGCATTTCACGTGTGTGCATGGTGTTTTTGCAAATGAATTAATGGGCATGGTAACTGTGTTCTTCTTTAGGCCGAATGACTATTGAGCTGGATCATTGTAGATAATTTGTCGACTCCATATTTATATTTGTTCAACTATGTAAACCTAGGTTTACACAGCATAGTGGATTACAGTGTGATTAGATCACGACGATATTATATTTAATCGATGGCTTGGCATTATGGATGAGTTATTGCAATGGCTGCGTATTGTTTTTTTTGAATGGAAATGTTGCCCCATTGTGTTTGTTGGCTGCACACTGTGTATAACATAGATGGCTTCACACTCAGGGATACCCATATATTTTTTGAGCATGTTTTGTTGCAATTGATCATTTGTTAAGAAATGTTGTTGATACCCCACCATGTTGAATGGATAGTCCAATTTTTAAGTCACATTGAATGGTTTTTTTTGGGGCAGTGGTAGAACTACATTTCCTGGGAAAATTACCCTGTGCGTAGCTTGTGTCAAATGGTGACTGTGGGTTGTATTTCGGTCTCAATTATTTTGGGTTACTACAACATATGTTCAATGAATGTTGTTGCATTTAAATGATGGGCCCGATTGCAGTAATAGTGACTTCATTGTTAATTTGAAAACATGACTTTGGGTATAGTTGTGGATTGAAGAGATGCATGGGCAGTGGTTGATTTTGATAGTTACATATCGGAAATGGGTAATGTGCGTAAATTGTTATAAAATGAAAAGTATGTGAATGACGAGAACAAAACCTCTTGAGTATAGGATACCCATTTTTTTGTGATGGCACTGTGTGGACATTTGATTATGAACAGTGAACTTGTTACATACACATAAATTATTATTCAGTCAAGTGATGGATGATTGATGCATCTCCTTTCACATAATGTTTTATGGATCACTTAATTAATTCCATGAATAGTAATCATCCTTCTTCCCTTCCATTATTTGACTTTCCGCTAATTACAAACCCCGTCACCTCCCATATTCCTTTTTTTCTCCATGTTCTGAGATTAATTACAGTCAATAGAATTTATGTGTTAACATGGATGAAGGTGGCCATGTCTTGTGTGGATTGCAGTAAGGTTTTATTGGTTTGATTACAATTGATTGCTGTTGTCATTGAGAAGTGACCATGCTTCTCCCCTTTCATTATATCATATTTTCGCTCAATACAAACCCCTCACATATCCTAGAACCATGTTTCACCCCCCTTCTTGGTGATTTACAATAAGACAATTTGTATGGATTGGATTGCATGAGTTTGATACATTTTGAGCCAAATCTATTTCATATTTTTAAATGTTGTCATGCATGGTTATTTAGAAGACTATTTTCTAATCGATTACACATTCAGGATGATTTTTTTTCAGTCGAGGAAGACATGGCCAAGGAAACAGAGTTAGAGGTAATTGGAACCGAGGCCCAAGAAGGCCTAGGTTATCTATACATTTTGGATCTAATTCAGAAGAGCTTGACCAAATGTTTCATGCCGGATTCTTTAATTGGATTGGGCAGGGAATAGTCCGAACTAGGCCTGAAAGGCCTCCTTTCCAAGCCCTGCAAGCACCCAGGATCCCTGTACCTCCTTATGTCTCATTACAACCTGAGGTCCCTGAAAATGATGGATGGCAGGAGATTGTCCACCCGACAGTCTCCCAACATCATGGCTGGCCCAACTTGTCTTTGCCTCCTCCTCCGCCAGTTAACCCCATTGCCCAAGCTTCCTCTGATCACTCACGAGTGCAATCCTCCCATGCTAGCAAGATATTGAAGATTGAAACCCACCATGCACTTAATAAAGTTAAATCCACTGCTGCCTCTTCCTCACCCTCCAATGACTCCGATAAATCTATGTCTTCCTGGATGCATTTGAGGGACAATTGTTCCCACATGATCAACGAGATTAAGCCTAAAGGCTCAGCATAGCCTAAGGAAAATTCAGGAAAATCAAGAGGTGACAACAACAATCAAGGAAGGTTTGCATCAAAGAATGGGAAATGTGGATTTTGAGTTTTATGTTATCTATTTTTTCATGATAGTTGACTTCATGGATCTTTGGAAAACATGTTTTATTTTGGATATATGAGTATTATTTTTTGAAATGATTTCAAGTTTCATGAGCTAAAATTGCCAAAAGTAAATATGTTGATGGGAGACACAATAAGGGTGTTTTGCTTAACCAATGGTTATGTTATGATTGTTATGATTGTTATGAACTAAAGGGTGTCACAAGGGGTCCCACCTACTAGTTATTATTTATTTATGACCTTTATTATGATTATTACTTTTCCCCCTAACTAAAGTTAGTTGAGTCTTTAATTAACTTAACTAATGAGTTGGTCCAACTACTTCAACCAATTATAATTTGTTAAAAGAAAAAGGAAAGGGAAGAAAAAGAGGAGGATAGAAGAAGAAGCATGCTAAGGTTTTCTCTTTGAGTTTATGTTGAGATAGTTCAGTTTTCATTCATTCATATATTCATCACAGCCTAATTCTCTTTTGTGATAGTAGGGACTTATTGTAGACAACAATATTCAGGGATGAATCAAATAATTCAGACACTTGTTTTTCAGAGGTGTTGATCTATCTTTGATAGTCTGTGTAGACTTGTCTGTTTGTGAATTAATTTTCATGACTGATAAAGGATATTGTGTAGAGTCGAGTGGGAAACAATCTGTGGCAAGTTGATCCATCTTTTAGAGTTCAGTTTTGGTTTTCTCTCATAGGTCCTTTTGTATGTTCCACCGGGGATGTCTAAGTTTGACTTTGGTCCAAGATTTCTGTATGAGATTTTGTAAAGAAAATGAGTCTTTGGTGAATTGGAATGAAATAAAGGATTGCTTTATGTCTCAACTGTCTTTATTATCATCTTGGTGTCTTTACTTATGTTCTTACATTTATTTCAGAAACTGTTATATTCATAAAATTACATAAAAAGTGAATTTCTAGCAATCATTTTGTTGATAAAAGACTAGCCTAAGCACTCGTAATTAATACTTGTGAATTAGGATGTTATTTTTGTTGGCTATAAACATAGGGTGATATTCCTGTCTACTTTTCTTTAGCCAAGTAAAGTCTAAAAATGCTTGACTAAGATCAATTCATATATTTTCCTCAACACCCGCCACCTTCGTGCTTTTCCCAATATGCATTTAGTATAGTTTAATGCTAATAACTCATCATGCAGGTCCTCTAAAGATCGTCATTAATAAGTGAGTGGATCGAGGATATTTCTTATTAAACCACATTAAAGCACGATTTGTGGAAGATTATATTATATCTCTCAAGTGCTCATTTTGAATAGTATCTGGATTAAAGGAATGCTCTTGCCAACTTATGGAAGTACTAGATCAAAAATAGTTCTTCGGAGATACTTTGAACATTTTTGGATGTGAGGACCAAAAATTTCAGTGGTCTAGAGATTATTCTTACTATTCATCCCCTTTTGCTTAGAAGGAAGTAATTTGGACGTCTGGAATTGCTTGTGCGGATTGTGTTCCTGAGGTTTCTGACTGCAAGGAACTAGTTTCCTGGTGTGCTAAGAAATATATACCAAGTCAGCGGATTATTCAACTTCAATGCCATTCTCTCATCTCTCTTTCAACTCAAGTGTTCCATAAAATGCTAAAACTCCCAGATCCAACACTCACCTTCAAAGGTAAAGATTGTAGGGACTTATTGAAAAAGCATGACAATGACCTAGACCTCTTTCCTGAATTCTTAGAGAATCCCGCAGCCATCCCTAAATATATTACCAGGTTGCATGTCAACTTGTTCAAAAACCTCTTTCAGGAAATTGCTTGGTTATTCACCACAGTGACCGACCAAGAAAATACCGCCAATATTTCTCGTATGATTCTTTATATATTATATTTCACAATCAAGGAGCAACCCATTTTTGATTGGGGAAAAACGATTTCCATTCAAATCTATTCCCAATTGTCACAATACAAAAATGATAAGAAATTCTTTATGGCCCCTTATTTGGTATTCGCGATAACACATTGCTGTCAATTTCCTAAATTGTCTATCTGCAAGAAGGTGAATTGTGAATTTGACCCAGTGACCTTTTGGTACCAAGCATTGTGGAGGCACGAAGCTTTCTGGCATTTTTATGAAGTTTTCTGTAACGACCCCTTCGTTACGTCTATGAAAGTGAAGTTCAATAGGAATTTTTTTTTTTCTTTTTAACAAATAAG
>SNQJ01S0019759.1:238871-266401 GCA_010110895.2 Picea sitchensis
TTTTAAGGGGGCGGACATGTTAGGGTCCTAACCCGCACATAGGTAGATCAATATATTCGGATGTAATAAAGGTCAATATTAATAAGGCCTTTCAATAAAATGTAAGAAGACCTAATAAAAGCTTCCGCTTCTAGAAGGATCTTCCTCTAGATGCTTCTCTTGATAGACATAGTTAGTATAAATAAGGGTCGAGGGTATGAAAACCCTAGCTTGGAGATTATTGTAACAAAGCGCTACTCCATTGGAGGTTTCCCCCTCAAAGAGGCCCGTGAACATTGCCTTCTGAATCAAAGTGCTATTTTTGTTATTGTTCTTATATCATTTTTGTGTTATTGTGTAGATTATGATGGTTATATTACTGTTATTCTGCCATTTCTAGCATTTTATTTCTGTTATGCATACTTTTTATATCTGGTATATTACAAAATCAGGACATTGAAGAAGCATTACATGACATTTCCCTTGATCTAAGAGACTTAGAGGGAGAGTTTTTCAACATCAAAATACGACATGAAATCAATGTAGCACCAATGAAAAGTTATGTCGAAGAATGGTTCAAGAAAGTTATCAATAAACTAACCAATGAAGGGCAAGAAGCAGTTGAAACGGTTCATGTAACCATTGATGAAAACGATAAAAGGACATCAGCAAGAAAATGAAAGCAAGAGAGACCATCATAGTAAGTTTATGTTGATCACATCCTTTTTTTTCTTTATCCAGTTCTTCATCCAGTTATTCCACCTCTTTCACTAGAAAGGTTTAACCGAAGACTAGTAACTCCTTTTTTCTTCTTACTAGGTCTTGTTGTTCTTCTACCGCCCACCATCTTCCTTCTAAAATATTATTTCTTGTATTTATTTTCTTTATGGTCCATGGGAGCCCCAATCCCAGTCTTTAAGACAAACACATTTACAATTTCAAAGAATATGTAACAAACTATATATTTTTTAGAAATTTTCGAGAGACCTACTTTGGGAACAATCTCAACTGTGATTTGTAACCTTGTTTTTAGAATATAAATTATTTGAGGTTGATATATCATTATATTTACTTGAGCTTCCCATGTATCCACTCCGTTAAAGTTCTCTTATGCATGCATATCATCTTATTTTTATTTTATGTGATCAGAAATATTTATCTTAAACTATGATGGATGCGAGGAAATTTTTCTTATTTGCTTTAAATGTGTGAAGTGTGTGATTCCTGGTCCTTTCTTAGGAACTTTCTTTAGAAAAGAAAACAAAAGCATTTCCCTTTTATTTTCTTGCAATTTTTATGTTTCTTTGAATCACTATGACAAACTTCTGTCAAGTCCCACATTTTGAACATAAATCCCAAGAAAATCTAAAGAGGAGTACCACCTCTATAAAAATACAGGGGGATTTACATTCTCATGAGGTTTTCATTTCGGTCCTAATGGATTCAAATGTCAACAAGGCCCCATAATCTAGCATGCAAATTTTCAAAATGAGATTATTCATCCCCAAAAAAGTAGAAGGGAGGGTTTGGATTGTTTTTCCATCCAAGTTACATGGTGTTCAATATTATCAGAGGATCCTCTATCTCAGTCGGTACTTTCAACAACTTCAATGCTTCTCTTCTTACAGAAGGGATTTTGCACATTTCTGTCTCTAGGGCCGTCATGTTCATTTTCCGAATCATGGTTGGGACATCTATGTTCAACTACATCTCTTTTTCATGTTTTGGTTTTGGAAGAAATTCTCGAACTGGCAATGGGCGTGGTGGGACCACCTTCTTTGCTAGCTTGAGAGCGATTTTTTTTGGTTGAACTAAAGCTTGCTTGGTTGGCTGAGATGAGGTTTATTTTTATGAAGTATGTGGAGGAAAGATAGGAATTTTATTCCTCCTTGCATAAGTCAAGATCTCACTCTTATTTAATTCTTTCCTTTGATCTTCAGTCATTTGATTTAGCACTCTGATTTGGCCCTCTCTGGCTCCATTTTTTTGATCTTCATCAATCTATTCCTATGTAATATCAGTGGAGTCATAATCACCTTCGTCCTGAAAGGAAAATATTGTATCCATGAAGTTGATACAGTCGGGAGAGTCTTCTTCTTATCTTGGACATTCTTCCTCCGGATGAGGTTCTTGGTAGGGAGAATGTGTTGGTTTTGGAGCTTGATTATCTTCCTAATTCATATGCAGGTCAAAGAAAATGCAGGGGGTGAAAATTTTCTTTTTTTTGCAATTCAAATATAGTGATTTTGTATTCAATATGGACTGTTCATTATAAGGTCGCAGATCTGACGGTAGAAGTTATGTTAGGTATTTTTTCCCTAGAAGGAAACCCTCTTTTATGAGGGAATTGTGTTGCAGATGTGTGTTATGGAGAATGTTTTATTCTGATAGAGGACACTGTGAGAAAAAGAAGAGGAAGCTACAACGGGTGTGTTGTAGGTTGTATCCCTTCATTTTGTTGGATAATAAAAAGGAAGGACCTGACAATTTCTCTGGTGGACATAGCCCACACTGGGTGAACCACATACATATGTGTCTCTATTGTATTGTGTATCTTCTGTGTTTTATTTCCACGTTTGTTTATTTTATTTCTTCTCGATCCTATTTTACCAACATAACACCATGGTATTTCCTCCAATTTCACCATCCCAACAGGGTTCAACCTGTCAGGACTCTTTTCCTCTTGTTGATGTGTTACCTTACAACTTGTGGGTTCTTTCCTAACGAATGGATTCTTGGGAGAAGACTGATTCCTTTACAAAGTTTTCAACTTGCTCATAACTTAATTTTGAGTCTAAACAAACTGAGTATTCATTTGATCAAGATTTTGGGCTATGAGATAAATTGGGTCAGGTACATTGTTTGTAGTTTTTTTTTTTTCCTTTGGTTTAGTTCTAGCATGAGGATACTGAAAAGGATCGAACTTGGAGCACAGAAGATACTCCTCAATGTCTACATTGCACTCTTTTTCTTCTACCAAAGTGCAAGGTTTATTTTCCCTTAGGATGAAACAAAATTTCCCTTCAAAGGCATTGACATAAAGATGACGGACAACTGATGTGGTAGGGCGCAAATCCTAGGGAATTTGGTTATGTAGTTTATTAAATACGGTATCAAACTTACTCATTGTCTCATTCTCCTTTTTCTTTATCTGGTTGAACCGATTCATTAGCATTTATCTATCTTTCTTCAGTGACCACCTGCTTTTGAATAACTTAGCAAAGTATTCATATGTGGTGAAGTGATTATCTGGCAAGCCATCAAACCACCTTTGTGCATCTTTATTGAGAGATGGTGCTAACAACTTCATTTCAACATCTTTGTGTTCCACTCCTTCATTTTACATGTCTCGATTGATGTCATGTAGATGTTGTTTTGCAATGATTGCATTGTTTCCAGGAAACTTTGGAAACCATTTGTTAATTTATTTAGGCATGGTATTGGGATATACAATGATGGTTTCCATGTTCAAGGGATTATAGAGGTCCTTTTCCCAAGAATGATACATTGGTGCAAGTGGGAGATTACTGTGAAAAAGTTGTTTTACAATAGGGGAATGGAGAGAAGGCCTTGTTTGGTAAGTTTTGGAAGATTTGAATCTTCCAAGGGGAAGGGTCTTTTGGGAAGAAGGATTCTGGGATGGCGGAGTCACCAGATGAGTTTTATGAAAATCTCATCGAGAAAGGAAAAGGAAAGGGAGCTTACCTCAAGTGGAGTCGCCAGGAAAGATAGGGGTAAAAGGCTTTGGGATCAAATCTTGCCAAGGTGTCGTTAGGGAAAGAAAAATGATTCAAAATCCTCCCTGGAAATGGCACCAAAATGTTATCCCACAAGTTGTAGTTTGGGAAAATCCCGACCCAATCCACAAGATGGGATAACTATTGGGAATACCTACCCATTGTCACCTTAGATAGGTACTCCCCTTGCTTTAGTGAAGGAGAAATCATACACAAGGCGGGAATCTTGGGTTACCATAGGGGGAAATGAGATGGAAAGTGGAGTAATGTAAGTTGATGCCCCTATAGGTCAAGATAATAAGTGGACGATGGCTTGGAAATGAGTCTTGATGATGGTGAATGGTTTCCAAGGACTTCGATACCTGCACCAAAGTGTTACACCTTCCCGAGACAAGCAAAATAACCAAGATACAAGCCTGAATATCAAAGGGACAAGAAAGTGAATCCTTTTGTCCAAAATTACAATAGTAAATACATGTATATATTAGAAATGAAATCAATTATTTAATGCACAAATAACCATCAAAATTATCAAGTAGTTATTGGACAATGAAGCACTAAACCAATAGATAACTTTTCAATATTCAAGCACAAAATTTGAAGGTAAAAGAGGGTTGTTAGATAGTGTTTTCAAAACATTATTGTAACTTCCAAGTGGTTGTAGAAAATATTTTCTACAACAGCAAATTCTAACCATGAAAATTGACAAGTAAACAGTAAAAAACATAGACAATGAACAGTAGGATAAGAGTACAAGTTTGCAAGTAATTTCCATGGTTGAAAAGTAAGTTAAATGAGAAAATGAATGTGTTTTTATACAACCCTCGTGGCTGTATATTTTAGTTTATTATAACAAGAGAACTACTAGGCCAAACAAGACGCCTTAGTGGATTTAGCAAGCTTAAGACACTATGAAAAAATTCCAACTTGAACAATTTCAATATCTCTCAAAATCACATTTACCAATGCAAGTAATTTATATCTCCAATGAAAAATTTGATTAGTTCCTTGACAAATGGGTTATGTAGTTTTATTGTATTAGGTTATATCTACTACTTCTCAAGGGGTTTAATCCATTTTACTCCTTTAACCAAGTAACCCTAACAAGGTAAATCTAGGAGGGTGTAAGCCCTTTTACTCCTCCTATCAACCTTTGCATTAGCTTATTCAATCAACAACAATGATAACTTGTTGGAAGGTACAAGCCCTTTTATTCCTCCAAGGATCTATCCAAGAACAACCATGAAACAAGAAAGAAGAACTAACAATATGCATTTTTTTCTTACCAATTTCAAGAGAAATGCTAGACAAACCCTTGCTTACCAAGAAAATATCACCAACATGCAAGAACAAGCCTCCAAGAAGGGCAGCACACCATTTTTCTAGACAATAAAAGTAAAAACCATAGCATGAGAGAGAGAGAGAGATGAAGTTTCCCAAGAGGGGCGAAAATTTCAGCCAAGTAGCTCTTCTCACATGAGACATTTATCATAAAATGAAATGAATTTGATCCTTATTTCTGCAAAAACTCCTAAAAGAGTTTGTCCACATTTAGTTAGGGTAAAACAAAAAAAAAGTGGGGAATCTCCCTCTATTTTTCCCCTTTACAAATTAATTTTAATTTAACTTAAAATTTTCACATAAGAAACCCTAGAAACATGACGTCACGCCCTAAAGGGTGATGTTTTGGCACTTTGAGGAGGTAGTTGGGTTTTTGAAGAGAGAACTAGGCCTCCAAAGTCCATGTGTCACATTGAAATGTGCCTTCCTTCTCCATCAATCATTCCAAACCATCTTCAAACATGACCACCATCATCAAAACCCTAGCCCTAGGGTGACGCCAAGCCCTCCAAGATGATGTTTTGACCTTTCAAGGCCAAACGTTGGGCTAAGATGGGCTATGTTTCATCATCCAAAATATCTTCTCTTGCCTCCAAAAAAAACTTTCAAGCTCTGGCTACCTCCAATGTCTGGGTCATAGAATCCAACCTGTGGGATTCCTACCCCATTGAAGGCCCAAGATGGGTTTGTTCCTCCAAAATGTCCATCAACAAGGTCCTGCAAAGACAAACAAGTGCGCCCTCCAAGGATATCAAGTCAAAGCATCCTGGAAAATAAAATAACATTTAATACAAGAGCCACCTAAACATGTGCATCAAAACTACCTTATCAAATTAAACAAGTGCTCAAAGAATCTATGCAATTTTCCAAGATTAGGTATGGGAGGGTTGAGAAGTTGACCTATTGGGTGAGTCATTCCTTAAGTAAAGGAGTATTTCCTAGGTGGACCCTCTCTAAGCCATGTGAATAAGACAAAGTGGATGGGGGCAAGACTTTTGTGCATGGGGTTCATGACATACAAGGGTTCACAATGTCTCACTTATGGGTGCCTTTGTAGAGGGTGTGTCGCACCTTCATTTTCAATGCATCATTTTTCCAAGCCCATTTATTTTCCATTAATTAATTAATTAAGGTCCAGAATGACTAGGTACTCCCAATGGGTAACATAAAACTTGGGGGGTAGTACCATAGTTTCACTTGAGGGGAGAGGTACATACAATACAATAGGGGTAAAGCAAAGGTTGTAATGCACTTGTGTATATCCCTCAACAAGTGGGACGTCTATAGAATATGAAATTGTTTTTGCAGGTCTTTGATTTTTTAGGAGAAACATTTCATCGTTATCAATACCTCTTTGGGAGAGAATATGGAAAGTTATGATTTAAATTTTATATTTTTCCAGCTACATTACCTCTAGGCCTTCAGCCCCTTCATCCCATTAAATGATTTACAATCCCTTCTTGGGTCAATACACCCGAGAATCCCAAAAGATAAGGAAACGAAGAGGATGAAAGTGTGAAAATTTATAAGTATGATTGGGAATGGAATTATGACTCGTCAAGGGGACCTCCTAATAGCAAACCCATCCCAAACGGTGACCACTTACTAGGGCACAATATCAACCATCGAGGTGAAATAGGGAAAAGATCATATCTTCCAAGCATAAGTTCTATAATCAAAAGCAGTTTTAAATGAAACACACTCAAATGCTTCAAGTATTAAAGTGACACTTACCACAATACTTGACTTGTACCTCATTGATCAAGACCCATCATCTTCTAGAAGCAATTTTATGTGGCGAATTCCATTGTGATGAATCTAGGATGTGTGGTGGTTAAGTGGGTCTATGTTTGTGCATGTGGACGTTGTTAGTCATCTATCTCTCAGTACTCCACGTTTGCAACCTGAGGGCCTCAAGACATCATTGTTGAGGAAAATATATGAAATGATCTTACTCAAGCATTTTTAGATTCTGCTTGGCTAAAGAAAAATAGACGGGAATGTCACCCTATGTTTATAGCCATCAAAAATAAAATCCTAACTCACAGGTATTGACTACAAGTGCTTAGGCTAGTCTTTTCACAAATAAAAGTTTGCTGGAAAATTCATTTTAATATAATTTTTTGAATATAACAGTTGCTGAAATAAATGTAGAGACAAAAGTAAAGACACCAAGATGATAATCAAGACAGATGAGAGATAAATCAATCCTTTATTTCACTCCAATTCACCAAAGAGTCATTCTCTTTACAAAATTTCGTGCAAGAATTTCAGACCAGAGTCAAACTTAGACATCCCCAATGGAACATACAAAAGGACCTTTGCCAGAAAATAAAAAACCTGAACTCTAAAATCTATATCAACTTGCCACAAATTTCTTCCCACTTGACTCTACACAATAGCCTTTGTGAGTCATGAAAACTAATTCACAAACAGACAAGTCTACACAGACTATCAAAGATAGATCAACACCTTTGAAAAACAGGTGTCTGAATGATGCAATTCAACCCTGAATCTTGTTGTCTACAATAAGACCCTACTATCATAAAAAATAATTAGGGTTGTGATAAATTAAGGAATGAATGAAAACTGAACTATCTCAACATGAACTCAAAGAGAAAACCTTAATGTGTTTCTCCTTCTCTCCTCCTTTGTTCCTCCCTTTCCTTTTGTCTTTAAGCAAATTAGAATTGGTTGAAGTAGTTGAACTACCTCCTTAGTTAAGTTAACTAAAAACTCAACCAACCTTTAGTTAAGGGGGAAAGTAATAAATCATAATAAGGGTTTTAAATAAATAATAACTAGTAGGTGGGACCCCTTGTGACTCCCTTTAGTTGTTAACAATCACAACATAACTAGTTAATTAAACAAAAGACCCCTCCTTGTGACTCCCATCATCACATCATATTTGAGAATTATCACATTGATATTTGAAAACATTTTCCAAAATATATTACCAATATATCCCAAAAATCCTGCTGTCCAAAAATCTGAAGTCAACTGTTCTCAACAATAGACAAATAAATAAAACTTAAAATCCATATTTTCGAGTTTGTGAGGCAATATTTCCTTTGTCGTTGCTATCACTTTTTAAACTCTCTGAATTTTCCTTAGGATGTGTGGAGCCTTTAGGCCTAATCTCATTGATCACATGAGAGCAACAGTCCCTCCATTGTATGCGAGAGGACACCGATTTATCAGAATCATTTGAAGGTAAGAAAGGGGTAGTAGTGGCTTTCCCTTTGACAGGGGCATAATGGGCCTCGATTTTCAACCTTTCATTTGAATAACTCATTCCTGCATGCACAATTGATTAGAAAATAGTTCCTTTAACAACCATACATGACAACTCTTTCAAAATATGAAATAGACTTTGGCTCAGCAACATATCAGACTCATGCAATCCAATCCATGCAAATTGTTTAACTCTTATCAATGAGAAGGGGGTGAACAAAAGGTCTTGGGATATGCGAGGGGTTTTTATTGAGCGAAAAGTGTTAAAATGAGGGGGAAAAGAATCATGGTTACTGCTCACAGACAACACACAATCAACTAGAATGTAAACCAAGGGACATATCACTACGATCCAACCTAGAACCACGATTTCAAACTGTTTCAATACAAAATTCTCTTAACTGTAATTAATTTTAAGAACAGGGAGTGAAAAGTGAATGTGGGAAGGCGAGGGGATTGTAATTAGTGAAAAGTGAAATAATGGTAGGAAAAAATAACGGACATTGTTCATAAAACTAATTAAGTAATCCATAAAATATTCTATATCAAACGTAAAAGATCCAACATCAACTAAATAGTCACTGTGATCAATTAAACAACTACTGTGTATAATTCAATCAATTATGTGAATTAACTAGCTCACTGTTCTCAATTAAATATTTAACACAGTGTCATCAAAACAAGACAATATGCCTTCCAAACCACCTAGACAAGAGTTCTGTTTCTTTCCATCTGTCCCATTTAATGTTTCAAACAATTTCCAAATGAACACACAGTCCCTTGTTTCCACTCTGTTTTGCATCAAAATATCAACCATTGTCCATGAGTTATTTCCTCAATCAAACACAGACACAAAATCATGCCCAATATCGTCCCTCAATTCCGTTTATCAATCAAACTATAATGATACCATACTGCCACAGAACCCATGCCTATCTCTCTTATGATGCATGCCGTTCATCAAGCATACACAATGGACAGTTAAACACAATTATCAATATAATAATCCTGACTTGCCATTTAAACACACAGTCACAGTAGTCACTATTCCAATTCATACGATGTTGTAGGATAGACAAGCCATTCAACAAAGCACAAGAGAATTTTTGTGGCTATACATGTTTAATTACTTTGAATCCAAACATCAAACACTATTGATCTATCAATCCAATACAAGGAGGCATCAACAGTATTTATCAAATTAATCAAATTGAAACAAAACCATACTGTGTAAAAACCCATGCCCATCTCTGATGGTGCAATCAAACAACTTCCATAACATATAGAGTGGATAGCCATGCCATGATTACCATGATTGCAATACACCAATTCAACAATTTAAAACACACCATCACAACAATTATTACATCAACCTATCATGTTGTAGGAATGCCACACATACCCATGCATCACGCACAAAACATTACTATGATTTAGTCAATTAAAACTAGTGCTTGGTCAACAATTCAATAATCAAAATGTAAGAGACAACGACTGTGCATTTAATCCAATTCTCCAATTAACCAAATTACCATGCTAAGTTTATCAATTTGATCGTCATAATAACCAATGCAGTGACTAAATACCAAAACCAACACCAATTTCAACATAATCAATAGATACGGGCCAGAAATCGAACATTGTCGACAATAAACTAACAACTCATAACAACCAACAGTATACCCGACAGGCCATAAAATGTCCCTCTATTAAAACCCAGCTTGAGAAATAAAAGGTTTTCTCTGTGGACCAACACAGGGAGACCAGAGTCGACTCCCATCATCGGGTGAGAACCTCTGAGACTAACGGTGCATACACATGGTATACCACCACTAACTTCGTCGATAGGGTGACAACTCCCGTGATAGGAGAGACTATGAATAGAGGAGAAAGGCTTCATTTTGGTCCTGTATCAACACTTAGACATGCAGGGTATAACCCTCGTGGCTCTCCCTAATCAACCAACTAACAACATTGAGATAAAACAGAGCCTAGAAAAAGCAATATAACCCATTGTGCAACCATCAGTAGAATGAACAAATCCATACCCAGGTGAAACAATGCACAGTGACAAAAGTGTTTCAAGCCCAGTAAACCCCATAACAACAAACAACTGGGTATAGTGATAAGAAGTGTGGAGACGACAACCAATCTGGGTCGAATAAGAAACCCTTCAACTGAGACCAACAAGGATGACAAATGACTTCCATGGCTTCTAACACCCAAAATGATCAATAAAACCGAGACTTCAAACATTACTGCAGTGAAACCCACATCAACCATTCATTCCAGAAAAATATCACAAATTTACACAGTTGTGAGACTTAAGGAAAGCACAGACCCATACATCCTGAGCCAATATCTATTTCATAACCAGAGCAAATTTATGGATGGCGAAAATACATACCTGTAACCAAGAGAACCTTAAAAACACGAGCTTGGCTGAGCAGTTCTTCCTCTTCTTGAAAGTCGGGGCTTAATCACAACGAACACAATGGACAATAGCCAACCAGTGGGAGGGGTATGGAGTGATGTGCAGTAAATGCATGTCACCTCCAACCTCCAGTCATTCAATTCCTTAGTACACGCCAACCCACTATTGATTCAATTAAACCATGCCTCGAAACCAACATCCAAAATACACCACCTTATGTTATATTAACATTTTCCAACCACACTATAATGTGCATCACATGTCTTTCTATATAATCCAATCAATCATATGGCCACTAACCCTGTTAGCTAAGACTGAAAACAATCAATTTAACTTCAAATGCATAGTGTAGAATCATATAGCATAATAGCTTAGTTCCTTTCTTTTTGATTTTATTCATATTGCTCCATTTCTTTTCAATTTCTCTTTTGTTGTTACTAACATGTATCTTTGCAGTTGTTGCAAGTAAAAATCAAGGAGTAAATATCAAAGGTAACAATGGATATCATAAGCCATTATGACATGGCATTCGAGCATATAGAAAGAGAACAAACATGCATTATCCATCATCCTTTTGTTGCAAATAGAACCAACATTGACCATCAATCATGCTTAAACCTGTAAGTAGTGTTGAACAACAATAAAACATCAAATAAGAAGTAGATCTGATCCTCCAACCTACAATGGGGTCCCACCTACTAGTATTATATATGTCATTATCTTATAATTAATGGCTTTAGCAATACTTTGTGGGCAAAATCCCTGTTGCAATTTTAATCATCAACAAACTGGCGAATCCACAAGGAAATTTGTTTTCAACAGATTTAGAACTCACAACTCATGGTTTCGCAGAACAAGAACAATATATCAAGAAGATATAACTAGAATGATCATGCAACAGGGGAAGTGAGCGGATTTAATGGAAAAATGATCGGGAATTTGGGAATAACTCATGAAAAATGTTAAGTATGAGGGGATTTATCCCTGTATGCATGATCATTCAACCAGATTTTACTCTTTATTTCAAGGAGAGAAACTAATGGACTTGCTCTTCATTTCTCAAATGGATGAAGAAATGGAAAGTAGAAGCGGGAGATAACCAATCTCTTTATAAGACAACAATGAAAGTAGATAACAATTGCAAGTGTGTTTTCAAGGGAAAAATCGTAACAGTTGTGTAAGCTTGACTGTTATTGACCAACAATTTTTTGCAGGAGTGACATTGTGGCAGAACTGATCCAATATCTTATTCTTGACCAAAATCAACTAAAAGATAGTAAGCAATAAAGTCATGACATAAATAAAATTGCAAAAATTAAAACAACAGAAATAAAATGATAGAAATGTAAAAGCAATAGGAAATGTTTAAAACAGAAAGAAGAAACCAACTACTATAAGCAAAAAAGAAAAATAGCAGAAAACTAAAAGCAGAGATAGACTACTAAAATACAGAAAATCCAAACAATGTTAGAGCTTTTCAAGTTGGTTCCACATAATGCTTCAAGTGGGAACCATTAGTGCTGTAGGAAAAAAATCGCTCCTGTAAATATTTTAGAATGTAAGAGTTAGTACCTAATACAAAAGTGATCTTGAAAGGACCCAGCCATAGTTTTTGAAATTTTGAATATCTTCCCCTATCAGCGTCATCTGAATCCCACAACAATACCTTTTCATTGACCTTAAATTTGATAGTCTTGACACTATTGTTGAAATACTTCTTAACAATTTGTTGTCTCCTTTTTATGTTATCCAAAGGAAACATCCTTTGGTCTTCCAAAGTTAGGAGTGCGTTTATCCTTTGTGAAACATCGGAAGAATTTAATTATTCGATCTGTAGCATCAACCTTAAGGAAGAAAGTTCCAGCTCAGTTGGCAGGAGGGATTCTTGACCATAAACAAGCTGGAAAGGAGTGCAACCAGTGATCACCTTGGCAGTATCTCGATCTGCCTAGAGGGCATAAGTTAGGAGAGTGTGCCATTGACGAGGCTTATCTTTGATGATCCTTTTGACGATTCTTACCAGATTTTTGTTGGTGGACTCAACCTGCCCATTTCCTTGGGGATAATAAGATGATGAGGTGAAATTTTTAACCCCCAACTTGGATAAAAATTGGATTAGCTTAGTAGAAATGAAAGCAGGACCATTGTCTGTAATAATTTTCAATGGAAGACCAAATTTGGAAAAAAAATTATTTTCAAGGAAAGAAATAACCTGATCATCTGTTGGGTGCTTAAGTGGGACATATTCAGTCCATTTTGTAAAATGGTTTGTGGTTGTCAAAATAAAAACTTGTCCAGCTGAGGAAGGAGGATTGATAGGACCAATAAAATCTAATCCCCACTTTGAAAAGGGAAAGTTTGGTAGGACAGGTTGTATGGCATAGATGAAAGGCGTTCTTTCCCAATAAATTTTTGGCACTTGTTATAAAATCTTGAAAAAACATAAGAGTCATGAAAGATTGAAGGCCAATAGTATCCTTTTCTAATAATCTTGAAAGCATTGGTTTTAGCAGAGAAATGACCTCCTACATGATTGACAGAATTTGAAGATCCATGAGTTTCTTGCAATAGTTTCTGTGCGTCTTCATTGTTTACACAACAAAGCAACACAACATCAAAATACCTTCGAAACAAGAAGTATCCTATAATGACGTATCTTGCAGATTCAAGACAGAGCCTTCTCCTCTGATGAGTGTCTAAGTTGTCTGGACATATTTGGTTCTGTAAGTAGTAAATTAAAATTTTATACCAGGGATGTTCAGACACAGGGATGATCTGGTTGTCAATGTAAAAGAGAGCTGATAGGGAACTATCTTCTTCATCAATTTATTCACTATTCTCAGCATGCTGAGCTAAGTGAAGGGCTAAGTCACGTCCCTTGATAGTGGTAGAAGTCACGATATTCAAATCATGCTCCTGGATCTTGGCAAGCTAATGTGAAATCTTTCTTGAAAGATAAGTCTGTGAGAGAAAAAACTTGACAGCAGGTAAAGGGACTTTTACCAACGAATGCTTACTTAAGATGAAGTGGCGAAACTTTTCAACAACTTTAACAAGAGAGAAAGCATGTTTCTCAATAAAAGAATATTTAAATTCATCATCAGACAAAATTTGACTCATGTAAGCCACTAGTTTTTCATTACCTTGGTCATCATTTTGCATGAGGACAACAGAAACTACCTCCTCGGTGGCATTAGTATATATCGTGAATTCCTTCCCAAAATCTGGCTTCGCCAAAACCAGTGCGGAACTGATTGCTTTCTTAATCCTTTCAAAAGAATTTTCGACATCACCTGTCCAAGAAAAAGAACGATCTTTCTTAAGAAGATTATGAATTGGTTTGACCATCACAACAAAATCTAGAACAAACCTACAGACAAAGTTAATAACCCCCATAAAATCTTGAACCTCCTTCTTGGAAGTGGGATCAAGTAGATTAAGGATAGTAGTAATCCTTTCAGGATCAATTCTTATTCCTGAATCAGAGACAATGTGTCCAAGGAGATTTCCCTCGGTAACGCCGAAAATGGACTTGGAAGGATTTAGAGAAATTCCAAATTTCCTACATCACATGAGAACTTTTCTCAGATGATCAAAATGATCTGATCGGATTTTAGAGTACACAGTTAAGTCATCAAGGTAGATCTTAATGATCTTACAGATCAAATCGTCAAAAGCTATTTGCATAGCTCTTTGAAAGGTGGCCCTTTCATTAGATAAGACAAAAGGCATACGTTCATAAGCAAAGGTACCCCAACAAGTAATAAAGGTGGTTTTATATTTATCTACCCTTTTTACTTTGATTTTATTGTAATCGGAAAAAACGTCAAGTAAGGACATCATTTGTGACCCTGCAACTTGTTGCAAAATTATTTCCATGTTAGGGAGAGGGAAGTGATATTTTATACTAGCTTGATTTAATGCGCAAAAATCAATGCATAATCTGATATGACCAATTGTTTTCCGAACAGGAACCAAATATGAAACCCATTCAGAATACTTGACCAGAAAGATGATTCCATCCTTCAAGAGATTTTCCAACTCCTTTCGAATAGTTTCTTCTAGCGCAGGGTTGATAGGTATTTGTTTTTGCCTAACTAGTTTTATGCCTTCCTTAATGGGGATGGTATGCTGTATAAGACAAGGATCAAAACCATGAAGATCCTCATAAGACCAAGCAAAAACATCTTGAAATTCACCAAGTAGCTTGGCAAATTTCATTTTCTCTTCATCTAAACATTTGGCACCTATTTTAACATTCTTTGGAGCCTCGAGTGTCCCAATGTTCAAGGATATGGTTTCGCCCACCTTCCTTTTCGACTCCTCTTCTTTCTATTTCTCCTTGTTTCCTACATCACTTGATGAAAATGAGCTCTCTAGAGGAGTCAAGCCTTTAGGAATCTTGTTATCTTCTATGGATATAATTTCCTTAGGCTTAAAAGGTTCATTTTGAATGAAATCACAAATGCTCTCATCGTTAGGGAAGACCTGCCAAGATTATATATTGTCGGGGATGTGTGGACAATATAGAGATTGAAATGTACAATCAGGTCTATGTGGAAGAAGTTGTCGATTAGGAGAGGCTGCAAAAAAAGCTAACCGATCTTCCATTGATTTTAAATCCCTCTTAACATGAGTGATGTTGAAAGAAAAAAGGTTCGAAATAAGCACCCAAATAGTTTGGGGGTATCATTTCATCAACTTGTTGCTAGGAGAGTAAATTTTACGTACAATATTCATGACAAGCTCGGAATCCCCAAAAACTGAAAGGTGACCACAACCAATATTATAGGAATTCTCAATGCCTAATAACAAAGCTTCGAATTCGGTGACATTGTTTGTGCAAGCAAACTCCAACCTACAAGAAAATTTATGGATTTTCCTTACAAGAGAAATCAAGATAATGCTATCTCTATTACCTTCATTAGAGCATGAACCATCAAAGTGCATGTGCCACATACCATCATCTAAATCAATTTGTTCCAAGGGAATATTATCCTGCTCAGCAAAGATGGAATACACTCCTAGGACCTCTTCGATATAGTTTACATTAGGCTGTGGAACACTCTCTATGTAAGGTGATATCCTTCCCTCTCTAAGGACTATAATGTTTTTACCATTCCAAGGAATGGATAAATGTGTTTCGTCGAGTGAGAGGTATCCACCCGTTAAGGCTTGCCAATCTCTTCCCAAGATAATTGAGTAATTTCTTACATGCATATCGATTACCTGAATACTAAGGGTTGTCCTTATTTCAGGGTGTGCGCATAAAATGAAGGTTACATCCTTAATCTCACCTACAGTCGTTTTTTGTAGGCTATTATAGGAGAGCATGCTTCTAGCATTTTCATTTGTACAGGACAAGCCTAGCTCTTCCATAATAATCTTTGACATCATACTTGGGCCCGAACTGCCATCAATGAGGCAACAATGGGCGATCTTATCCATGATCTTTACATAAATATAAAAAGGGGGATTTTTTACAGGGTATCTAAAGTTATGTATGCCTACTTTATTTATAGACAAATCCTCTTCATTTACCTCTTCAGAGAGGTTGGCTACAACAAAATCTTTTCCTTCCATGAATTGTTTCAGATGCCTCTATTGCTCAGGGACAACAACCATGTCCAGAAGGGTTGCATCTGCTTTGATGTTGGCCAACTGATTCAAGATATTGTACTTGGAATATGGGAGAGGAGAGGTTATTCCTTGACTTTTAGTAACCTTAGGAACTTGAACAGTAGCAGCGGGTGAGGATGAGCTTGGGCTAGAAGAATTGCGGGGAGGCTCAAATTTTCCCTTGGGAGCATAGGCTTTGTTCCTAGTATTGATGATCATGACATCTTCTGGCTCTGAGAAATCTAGGACAACGATATTAGTTTCTAGTATTTTACCAAAGATTTTATCTCTGACACTCTTCCTTACCTTACATGTGGCTTCCTCGTGGTGTTCCTCGTAGAAGTTACACCAACTTCGAGGAAAGATAGCTTTAGGCTGAAAATTATTTTCAATTGGATTTCTAAAGGAGGGTGTAGAAGAGGATGAAGCTCTAGGGGTGAGAGGGGAGATAGTTCCTTTTCGCTCGAATTCTATCCTACAATTTTTCATATCTTTTACTATTTGTAAAAGGGAGGACATGTCTGTTTGTTTAACCGATTCTCCTTAGGGAAGACTTGTTCTTTCAAGTTGTTCGTCATACTATGAACAAGTATGCAGAGCGGAACCAATATTATCAATGGATTTTTCCTCAATCCTATGACGGTAGGGGGAAGGTAATGTATTGTAGTAATGCATGAAAGAATCTTGGTTCTAAGGTCGAATGAGTTCATGGATTTGGTTGTATAACTTAGTGAAACGTAATTTGAAGGACTTGATGGTCTCACCATCCTTATAGGTGATGTTATTATATTCCTGTAACTTCTCGGCTGGGCTTTTAGATTTCCCATAAGTAGATCTGAACCAATGGATTAACTCCTCCCAAGTAGACATAATCTTAAAAGGAAGGTCAAAGAAATCGTCCATAGCCTTTCTTTCCAAGGAATTGATGAATAAGCGCATGCAAGTATCATTATCATTGGCTCCTATGTTATGACAAGCATTAGAAAATGCCACTAGGTGTTTGTTTGTAGTGACGACATTATTTCTTGAAAACCTAGGAAGATGTTCTTTGAATTTAGGAAGTTGATGAGTAACAGGTGATAGGTTAAGAGGAGAGGACACATGCCACAGTGTGGTTGTGGCGTCTTATTCAAACTGAAAAAGCCCATACTTTTTAATGACTTTGGTGGGATTTGTGGTAGATTGGATAGGGATATGGTGGCTATATAAGATACCAATCACTGATGAAGATGAAGACTGAGAAGAGGAAGAACTTATAGTGCCACTAGAATCACCACTAGATGCCATCTTATGGATGATAGATGAGGGAAATAAAGATGAATTGGATGAATCAGACAAAGTTCTCGTTAGATCACTTTGTTGGACAGATAACACAACGTTCCTTTTTCCTATTTTAGCAATAGGATTAATTTCAGGTGATAATCCTCTTCTTCTTCTAAAAGCACAAGAGTCTAAGGACATGAAAGAAATGCCAAAAATGAGAAACAAGAAGGTTATTGTTGATTTCTAAGCTATCTACGTCTAGCTTCCAATCGTTCTTGAGCACTAATATCTCGTTCAATTGCTGCCCATGAATGATTAAGCTCAACACGGGTATTGGCAATGTCTAAAATTGTGTTAAATAGATTCCAAGCAATGCTGGTCTGATCTTGAAGACCGGGCTCAATATTGGGTTGTCTTGTAATAGGTACAGTCATTAAGAAATAAAACAGTCATATAATCAATATCATAAAAAATAGATGTATCGATGAAAACCGAGTATAAAAATTAACTAGAGAGATATTGAATATCTCCCCAGTATGGTCGCCAAATAAATGTTGAGGAAAAGATATGAAATGATCTTACTCAAGCATTTTCATATTATGATTGGCTATAGAAAAATAGACGGTAAATTGAACCTATGTTTATAGCCATCAAAAATAAAATCCTAACTCACAAGTATTGATTACAAGTGCCTAGGCTAGTCTTTTCACAAATAAAAGCTTGCTGGAAAATTCATTTTAATATGATTTTCTGAATATAACAGTTGTTGAAATAAATGTAGAGACATAAGTAAAGACACCAAGATGATAATCAAGACATATGAGACATAAAGAAATCCTTTATTTCATTCCAATTCACCAAAGAGTCATTCTATTTACAAAATTTCGTGCAAAAATTTTGGACCAGAGTCAAACTTAGACATCTCTGATGGAACATAAAAAAGGACCTCCGACAGAAAATAAAAAAACTGAACTCTAAAATCTAGACCAACTTTCCACAAATTTCTGCCCACTTGACTCTGCACAATAGCCTTTGCCAGTCATGAAAACTAATTCACAAACAGACAAGTCTACACAGACTATCAAGGATAGATCAACACCTATGAAAAACAAGTGTCTAAATGATGTAATTCAGCCCTGAATCTTGATGTCTACAATAAGACCCTTCTATCATAAAAAAGAAGTAGGCTTGTGATAAATTAAGGAATGAATGAAAACTGAACTATCTCAACATGAACTCAAATAGAAAACCATGAACTCAAATAGAAAACCTTAGTATGTTTCTCCTTCTCTCCTCCTTTGTTCCTCCCTTTCCTTTTGTCTTTAAGAAAATTAGAATTGGTTGAAGTAGTTTAACTACCTCCTTAGTTAAGTTAACTAAAAACTCAACCAACCTTTAGTTAAGGGGGAAAGTAATAAATCATAATAAGTGTTTTAAATAAATAATAACTAGTAGGTGGGACCCCTTGTGACTCACTTTAGTTGTTAATAGTCACAACATAATTATTTAATTAAACAAAACTTCCCTCCTCGTGACTTCCATCATCACTTTCATATTTGACAATTATCACATTGATATTTGAAACATTTTCGAAAATACATTACCAATACATCCCAAAAAAACTTCTATCCAAAAATATGAAGTCATCTATTCTCAACAATAGACAAATAAATCAAACTTAAAATCCATATTTTCCAGTTTGTGAGGCAATATTTCCTTTGTCGTTGTTATCACCTTTTAAACTCTTTGAATTTTCCTTAGGTTGTGTGGAGCCTTTAGGCCTAATATCGCTGACCACATGAGAGAAATCGTCCCATATGAAATAGAATTTGGCTCAACAACATATCAGACTCATGCAATCCAATCCATACAAATTGTTTAACTGTTATCAATGAGCAGGGGGTGAACAAAAGGTCCTGGGATATGCGAGGGGTTTGTATTGAGCGAAAAGTGTTAAAATGAGGGGGAAAATAATCATGGTCACTGCTCACAGACAACACACAATCAATTGGAATGTAAACCAAGGGACATATCACTGTGATCCAACCTAGAACTGCAATTTCAAACTGTTTCAATACATAATTCTCTTAACTGTAATTAATTTTAAGAACAAGGAGTGAAAAGTGAATGTGGGAAGGCGAAGGGATTGTAATTAGGGAAAAGTGAAATAATGGTAGGGAAAAAGAACATATATTGTTCATAAAATTAATTAAGTAATCCATAAAACATTCTGTATCAAACGTAAAAGATCCAACATCAATCAAATAGTCATTGTGATCAATTAAACAACTACTATGTATAATTCAATCAATTCTGTGAATTAACTTGCTCATTGTTCTCAATTAAATATTTAACATAGTGTCATCAAAGCAAGACAATATTCCTTCCAAATCACCTAGACAAGAGTTTTGTTTCTTTCCATCTATCCCATTTAATGTTTCAAACAATTTCCAAATGAACACGCAGTCCCTTGTTTCCACTCTGTTTTGCATCAAAATATCAACCATTGTCCATGAGTTATTTCCTCAATAAAACACAGACACAAAAGCATGCTCGATATCGTCCCTTAATTCCATTTAGCAATCAAACTTTAATGAGACCATACTGCCACAGAACCCGTGCCTATCTCTTCTATGATGCATGCCATTCATCAAACACATACAGTGGATAGTTAAACACAATTATCAATATAATAATCCTTAATTTCCATTTAAACACACAATCACAGTAGTCACCATTCCAATTCATACGATGTTGTAGGATGCACAGGCCATTCAACAAAGTGCAAGAGAATTTTTGTGGCTATACATGTTTAATTACTCTGAATCCAAACATCAAACGATGCTGAGCTATCAATCCAATACAAGGAGGAAACAACAATATTTCTCAAATTAATCAAATTGCAACAAAACCATACTGTGTAAAAACCCGTGCCCATATCTGATGGTGCAATCAAACAACTTCCATAACATATACAGTGGATAGCCATGCCATGATTACCACGATTGCAATACACCAATTCGACAATTTAAAACACATTGTCGCAACAATTATTAACTCAACCTATCATGATGTAGGAACGCCACACATACCCACACACCATGCACAAAACATTGATGTGATTTAATCAATTAAAACTAGTGCTTGGTCAACAATTCAATAATCACAATGTAAGAGATGGTGACTGTGCATTTAATCCAAGTCTCCAATTAACCAAATTACCATGTTGAGTTTATCAATTTTATCGTCATAATAACCAATGCAGTGACTAAATACCAAAACCAACACCACTGTCAACATAATCAATAGAGACGGGCCCGAAATCGAACATTGTCGACAATACACTAACAACTCATAACAACCAACAGTATACCCGACAAGCCATAACAATTCCCTATATTAAAACCTGGCTTGAGAAATAAAGGGTTTGCTCTGTGGACCAACATAGGGAGACTGGAGTCGACTCCCATCATCGGGTGAGAACCTCTGAGACCAACGATGCATACACAGGTTATACCACCACTAACTTCGCCGATAGGGAAACAACTCCTGTGATAGGAGAGACTATGAACATAGGAGAAATGATTCATTTTGGTCCTATATCAACACTTAGACACGCAGGGTATAACCCTCCCGACTCTCCCTAATGAACCAAATAACAACGCCGAGATAAAACAGATACGAGAAAAATCAATATAATCCACTGCGCAACCATCAGTAGCATGAACAAATCCATACCCAAGTGAAACAATGCGTAGTGACACAAGTGTTTCAAACCCAATAAACCCCATAACAACAAACGACTAGGTATAGTGATAAGAAGTGTGGAGATGACAACCAATCTAGGTCGAATAAAAAAACCTTCAACCGAGACCAACAAGGATGAAAGATGACTTCCATGGCTTCTAACACCCAAAATGATCAATAAAACAAAGACTTCAAACATTACTGCAATGAAACCCACACCAACCATTCATTCCAGAAAAATATCACAAATTTACATAGTTGCGAGACGTAAAGCACAGACCCATACATCTTGAGACAATATCTATTTCATAACCAGAGTAGATTCATGGATGGAGAAAATACATACCTGTAACCAAGAGCACCTTAAAAACACGAGCTTGGTCGAGCAGTTCTTCCTCTGCTTGAAAGTTGGGGCTTAATCAAAATGAACATAATTGACAATAGCCAGCCAGTGGGAGGGGTATGGGGTGACGTGTAGTAAATTCACGTCACCTCCAACCTCCAGTCATTCAATCCCTTAGTACACACCAGCCCACTATTCATTCAATTAAACCATGCCTCTAAACCAACATCCAAAATATGCCACCTTATGTTACATTAACATTTTCCAACCACACTATAATGTGCATCACATGTCTTTCCATATAAGCCAATCAATCATATGGCCACTAACCCTGTTAGCTAGGACTAGAAACAATCAATTTAACTTCAAATGCATAGTGTAGCATCATATAGCGTAATAGCCTAGTTCCTTTCTTTTGGATTTTATTCATATTGCTCCATTTCTTTTCAATTGCTCTTTTGTTGTTACTAACAAGTATCTTTGCAGGTGTTGCAAGTAATAATAAAGGAGTAAATATCAAAGGTAACAATGGATATCATAAGCCATTATGACATGGCATTCGAGCCTAGAGAAAGAGAACACACATGCATTATCCATCATCCTTTTGTTGCGAATAGAACCAACAATGACCATCAATCATGCTTAAACCTGTAAGCAATGTTGAATAGAAATAAAACATCAAATAAGAAATAGATCTGATCCTCCAACCTACAAGGGGGTCCCACCTACTAGTATTATATATGTCATTGGCTTATAATTAATGGATTTAGCAATACTTTGCGGGTGAAATCCTCATTGAGATTTTAATTGTCAACAATCATCTCTTTAGTTATCCCTAGAAATTGGGGACAACAAACATCAACCAATATGCACGCTTTATGATTTTCGTTGTACCTTGTAATCATTAGTATCTTGATCTTAGGGTCTAACTTGGTTCTCTTCTCATTTGGAATCCAAGCATAAGTAGTAGAACCAAAGACCTTAAGATGACTAACTTTGGGCTTCATCCCAGACCATGCTTCCTTTGGGGTTTTCTGCTTCACCATCATCATTGGAGATCTATTCAACATGTATGTTGTTGTAAATACTACTTCGGCCCAAAATGTGTTGGGAACACACAAGTTCTCCATCATACACTAGACCATACTTGTGATAGTATGGTTTTTTCTCTCAACCACTCCATTATGTTAAGGAGTGTAGGGTGTAGTAAATTGTCTTTTGATCCCATCTTTAGTGCAAAAGTTATTGAATTCTTTGGAACAAAATTCACTACCATTGTCGAACCTAAGAGTGGTTATGTGACACCCTAACTTTTTTTCTAATAATGCTTTAAATTTTTGAAATTCATTAAACACTTCATATTTCAATTTGAAAAGGTACAACCACATTTTCCCATTATAGTCATCAACAAGAAAAAGGGTATATATTGCACTGGTGATTGATGTTGTGTTCATTGGTCCACACATATCTGTGTGAACTAGTTGAAGGAATATTTGTGCTCTCCAATATTGTCCTTCATCAAATGGTTCTCGATGTTGCTTCCCTGCCAAAGAATCTTTGCATACACCCTAAATATGTTGTTGGATATTAAGAAGTCCATCTACCAAATTATCTCAAGATAAATGAGAGTGATAGATCAAGTTAATATGCCCATACCGTTGATGCCAAAGTGTATTGATGTCTGATGCACTTTTGGTTTCTAATTAATGTTCCCTAACTTGTTCAACGTCAACCAATCTGAACAACTCATGATCCTTCATACCAAGAGAAATAGTCTTGTTGGTCTCCTTGTCAAATATGTATCATTTGTGATTGCTAAAGTTGGATTCTAGATAGGGAAAATATCTCATACTCTAAGTAACTGATATTAGATTAAGATCCATGCTTGGAACATAATACCAATTAAGGAAAATCAATGTTTTCCTTCCAAAGGAAATCTGCATATTCCCTTTTCCAACTACTATGCACTCTTCCTCACCACCTAATATAACTAAATCCTTGGAGGAACAAGTAATATACTTCATGAACCAATATCGCTTGTTGGCGAAGTGTAATATTGCATATGAATCAATGTACCAAGAGGATGACATGAGCTAATATACTAGTTGCTTGACCATGAATACATAGAAATATGATTCCTTTTCCTTTGTATACTCTATATATGATCCTTCTGTTGAGGCTCTCCATGGTTGGTTTTTTATTATCCAACCTATTTCTACAATGTTTATTCATATGGACCACCTTTCCACTGTTAGGATATTTAGACACTTAGGAACTAGTTAAGATAAACTTGGTCTAATGTGTCATTAGGTTAAAGTGTGCTTCTTTAGTATGCATTAGTATGAACTTGTAATTCGATAGTCAAGACATGTTCCCGACATAGAGTGATCTGACGACTCATATTCTCCTTGATCTTAATGGATACATGTATCAATGGCTTAGCACCTTGTTATTGCACAATTTGTAGCTAGGAAGAAAGGCTATAAAGTAGAAGGCCAAACTGGCGTAACAAGAACCTATCCCACCCAATGTCACCATGATGGGGAGGTTCTTTCTCTTTAGGGAGGTGAGGCCCATGGGAGACATCCTCAATGACCTGGTTTTTTGAAGAGGCTAAAGGATAATCAGATAATGACAAGTTTCCCCCTTCACAGATCACCAGCAGAGAAGGTAATCCGACTTATAGCCAACAAAGATAACCAAGTAGAATCCCTGCACAAGAAAAAAGAAACAATAAACTGATATATGCAGGCTCTGGTTAGTACTTTATATATATCAAAGACTATCTGATATTCAATATAAGCAATTTGAAAGTAAATTTTGACGAAGTCAATGTTTACAAAATAACACTGAAAGATAATCTCACTTCACCAATAAATACTAGAACGATATGGCATTAAATGCAATAAATCAATACTTGACTTAATTAATGCCTTTAACTACGATTCAATTGCTCATAAAGTAAAATGTTGCTGCATTAATATGTAATAACCAAGGATGACGTCAGTAACTTAGGGTTAGTAGGGTTAGCTAGAGCTAGGGTTAGTGTAGTTAGGGTTTAAAATTCAAAGAGTTTGAGAGTTGTTTGACCAATTTCACTTCAACGTTGGAGGACTTCTAGATTAGTGCCTTAGGGTTTAATGCAGTCAAAAGTGAAGGATGCACAGGTTGAAGGAGGACGACTAAGGATTGGAGGGAAGAGCTCTGAAGTGTTGCTATGGCAGGGCCTTAGAGATAAAACCCTAGGGGAGAGAGGCTCACTCTAGTGTTGCTATGGCAAGGCCTCGTTCTCTCTCCTCCTTCCTTAGATGGAAAAAACGACTAGCATGAAAGATAAAGTCAAGAAAAGAGAGTCAAATGAGGGAGAGTGTTGCTACAACAAGGCTCTATCATCAAAGCCTAGAAGAAAACGGCCCTAAGTGTAGATAACCTAGGCCTGAGATGTCTTCTCCTTCTTGAGCTCAAACAGGTATGGCTAGAAAAGGGAGAAAAGGAGAAAGGAGTGTAGCTATGGCTAGGCTTTCGTTTTCCTCTTCAATGGATGAAAATCTCTCTATCAGGGGACATGAGACAAGGACCTACTTGTGTGAGTTTCACCTAGGGTTTTTGTTCATCAATAATCATAAATACATGCAATAAATTAAACTACAACGATTCATTCAAGACGTTTTGCAGAAAAATACTTACAATTCACCAAGAATTAAATGTGCAAACCCTAGTTGTAACACCTTCCTTAAAGAGAGAAACTAAAATATGCCAAAATAGCCTTCCTACAACAAGTGTGCATCACCCAATTATCCAATAACCCAAGATAGGGTGATAATTTTAGACCTCACTAATGAGTGAGTGAGTTGTGATGAAAAAATGAGAGTGAAAATCTCCCATTTATACAAAACCTTGACCTAATTTTACATTTTAGGTCAGGTAAAAAGGCCGACAAGGACAAAATATCAAATCATACTATTTTACATTAAATTTTCTAGTTAAACCCCTAAATCAAGAAGAAAAGAGAGTAAAATCCCCTCCAAAGGAGACGTCAACCCCTTTTAGGGCAGATGGGGCATCCTGGAGAAAAACTTTAGCCCTCCTTGGGCTTCTCCAACCTGCCACATGTGACACTGATGCCTAGTCTACCCCAAAAAACGTCCATGATGTTGGGTGACGTCATGGTCAAGATGGTGATTCCCTAGGCCTTCCAAGGGCAATGTTCCATTGAAAAAGGGTCATCCCCCCTATGTCAAGCTCTGTCGGGGTGCCTCTGGTGGAACGTCCTCTTCTCCTCTGGTGCAAAGCACTAGATCCATCTCTATCCTGTGTCTTCCCCCTGATGGGGTCTTAACATCCACCTGATGGGCTCTTCAGCCCCATGGAGGTTCGAACTGATCATCTCCCCATTTGTACCGGTCCAAGATGGTACATGTCCGTCGGGTATGGTCCTACACATCAAAAGCTACGCCTTCCATGGGCTCATCAGTCACAGAGATCATAGCAATGTCAATCACATTTCATTATCAATATTAATAAACATATGCATAAAACCCCTAATAGATCATTTAACGACGCAAAGACATTACATAAGCTTGTAATACAAGTTTGGAAAAAAGGACAAGGGGTCCTATTAGGCTAGTGTCCACAGGAAAAGGAAAGTTCCCAGAAAGACCTCATTCAAGCCATGTAAGTGAGGTGATGTGGTCAGGGGATGTCCAAGAATGTGGGTGCAATAAGGGCCAAGGATGCATAAGCTTTACCTGTGGGTTCCTTTGTAGAAGGCGAGTTGTACATGTCATGGATGCATTCTTTCCAAGCCCATTTTTGCCTTTATTTTTTTTATTCTTTTCTTTGCTTTTTGTTCAAAATCTAATCAGTGGACACTGCCTTGGCATGGTGACCAGAGATGAAATCATTACCCACAAGTACTTTCACAGAGATGAGAAGGCTGGCTCGTGATGAGACCCCCTTTCCCTTTTCCATGCAACCAAGAGTCACTACCCTTGCGTGGTAACCAGCTGGTGGCAATGCCATACTTCTAGGTACCCGTGGACCTAATAGGTTGGCTCGTGATGAGACCCCCTATCCTCTGATTAGGTCTTGTTTTATTATTTCTTCGGGTCCCTCTTGTTTCTTGCAGAGAAGCTTTTTATTTTTTTCTCGGGGATCCCGGGGCAAAGCATCGCGAGGTTCATTTTAGGATTTTATCTTTTATCAGCTTTCTTTTACCTTCTGGTCCTTTAGCCCCGTCTTCCCACGAGGTAAGGTGTAGTCCTAAAATAGGTCAACCCAATGTATGGACAAAGGGAATGGGATAGGTGAGTGGGAAACAAGATGTAAGAGTGGTTCTATGATGGGAGTGGATGATAGCTTTTCATAAATCCCCCCAGTGGCAAACCAAAACCTATAGACACAGGCTTGCTAGGGCACCCTGTCAATCCCCCCAAACATGGTCAAGTGAGAAAATGTAAGATCCAAGCAGTTGTTAGAGATAAGAGGAATCATATGCATATATTTAAAGGTTTCAATAATCAAAAGTGACACATACCATGATACCTGGACAGTTTACCTCATGGAGCAAGAACCTCCTCTGATACAGGACTAATCCGATGGTGATGGATGTTGTGGCTGCTGTCAAGACAAAAATGATGGGAGAAAAAGATGGTCCATCTAGGTCCATGCTCAGGTCAGTCCTACTCTCGGTACTCCATGTCTAGGACCTGTGGGCCTCGAGACATGGTCTCCTAGTTATCTCTAAAAAGTGGGGATAACATCTGGCTCCAACTCGGGGACATGTGCTCATCGTAGAGCACATGAGAACCTCATCATCTCTGGAATAACCTGC
>SNQJ01S0019759.1:283031-294720 GCA_010110895.2 Picea sitchensis
GAACTACTTACCTGTACTTAGCTGTTGGTCGGATGTGGGTGTAGTCAAACAACCAGTGAAGCCAATCCAGCAATGTCCCACAATACCTGCCTTTGTGCTTCATCATAAACCAGAACAGTGACAAATCAAGCACAAAATGACATGGGTTAGAGCATGTATCATATCATCGGAAATCATAAAGTCTAACTCATGGAGGCGGGTGGGAGGGATAAAATATTGCGAAGTCCATCTCTGAGGAAAGTACTCAATCCACCTCTGGAAGGGGTTATGAAAAGTCCATGGTTCAGAATACTGGCTCAAGAGGTCTACAAACTGTCTACCTAGGACATCCTCATGCTCTGAATCCTGAGAGGGGATCGAAAAAGATCTAGCAGACAACTGGAAAACTCTCAAGGAAAAGTTGAAAAAATGAGATGATAGACTAAAATCTGTAGTTTTTAGCCAATCCTTGGATTCTCAGATTTTCTTCATAGGAAACTCAATTCAAAAGGTATAATTCCCAACTACACCTTTGATAATACAACAAGGTAAGGTAATAAGAGATAGCTGGGGAAAAAGGTCATGAGAATCCTTCTTTAGGCAAACAATATTCTTACTCCTATAAAAATCCGAGCATAGTGGTGGTTGATAGTCATATTCATGGGGTAAATCTAAGTGTTCGGAGGAGTACTCATCAAAGGCCTCAAGGCAAGACCAAAAATCATCAGGTAAATACTGTGCTTGGTCAACCTTGGGTTTTTGGGGAGCATCGATAAAAATATCATCTCCTTGTTGCCATTGGTCAAGAGCTTGTTGTGATAATTGTAAAGGCAACACTTGGAGATGACTCTTTATGTCATAGATAAGATCCATATCATAACCAACTGCATCCCACCTATGTCTCCCAACATGTATGAACTCATTGAAATCAACTAGGTCAGTATCGGTATCATAACATGGAGGGTTCAAAACATTCAAAAGCTCACCCATTTCCTCTTCTTTTCCCAAATCATAAAGTAGACAATCATCGAAATCCTTGAGAGGAGGGTAACTTACTTTTTCTTCTTGTGCAGGAGCTTCGAGGACTTGGGTATCTTTAACATGCATTACTTTCTTATCCTCATGAGTAGCCCTTTCTTCTTTGGTCGTGCAGCAAGGAAGATGCTCTTCATTCAGGGATTCCATCTCTCCATCACTCTCTGAATCATGGAATAAGGTATCATCAAAATCCTGAAAAGGAAAGAAACTAACCTTATCATCTTGTTGTTGTGTAGGTGGAGAAGTCTTATGAATCGCTTCATTAAGAGGAAGAGTGCATGTTGATACTTTGTTATTGGGTTTCGGCTCCTCAACTATTTCTTCAGCAATCCCTCGTCGATCTGTGGTTTTTTCCCCTTCTTCTTGGAGATCAATGATGAAGCTCTCAAGGGTAAACAAATTCTCTCCATTGAGAGTAATTAAGGTGAAGAGGAATCCTATATCAAATGAGGATATCTTCTCCTCAATCATTGCAGCCATGTAGTAAGCTTCATCGAGCATCCTTGGGATTATTTTATCAAGAGGGAAACTCAAATATCCCAAAAGTGCACGAGTAAAGAAATGAAACAGGTATCTCTCCTCGGGATGATGACTCTAAAGAATCTGATATAGCATGTTATCAAATCTAATATGGAAGTCTCTGAAATTTTCATCCTCAACTTGTCTTATGTGCTTGCGTTCTTCTTATAGTACTGGGATGTCTTCTTGCTGGATACCCCATCTCTCGAGAATTTTTTTCTCAAATTGCTCCATAGTCGTGATGATGGCCTCGGGGAGGTTATCATACCATTCTTTGGCATTGTAACAAAGCGTGGCAGAGAAAAGTTTCATGACCACGTCTTCAACATAATCATCGACCGGGTAAGACAGGAAGAAATTACATAAATTTCTGATGTGATAGTCAACTCATTCTCTATCACCACTAGAGAATCCAAGGAGAAAATTTATGTATTCAAAGGGCATTTGTTGAGGGTACCCCGTGATGTTACTGATGTCTAAAGGCTTGTAGTTCCCGGGATCCGATTGTGAAGTCATTGTTGGATTCGTCATCAATGGAGTCGCTAGATAGTTTTCTTGAAACTATCAAAGAAATAGGGAAAACACCCTAGTGGAGTCGCCAGGTAAGCTTGTAAGATAAGGTTCTGAGGCAAGGATTACCGAAAATATTTTTCGCCTGAGGAGAATTGACTCATTTTTCCCTGGCAACGATGCCAAAATGTTATTGCATAGTTTGTAGCTAGGAAGAAAGGTTATAAAGTAGAAGGCCAAACTGGCGTAACAAGAACCTATCCCACCCAATGTCACCACGATGGGGAGGTTCTTTCTCTTTAGGGAGGTGAGGCCCAGGGGAGACGTCCCCGGTGACCTAGTTTTTTGAAGAGGCTAAAGGATAATCAGATAATGACAAGTTTCCCCCTTGACAGATCACCACCAGAGAAGATAGTTTGTCTTATAGCCAACAAAGATAACCAAGTAGAATCCCTGCTCGAGAACAAAACAACAATAAACTGATATATGAAGGGTTTGGTTAGTACTTCATATATATCAAAGACTATATGATATTCAATATAAGCAATTTGAAAGTAAATATTGATGAAGTCAATGTTTACAAAATAGAACTAAAATAAGTTTTGTAGAAAAATACTTCAATTCACCAAGAAATAAATGTGCAAACCTTAGTTGTAACACCTTCCTTCAAGAGAGAAACCAAAATATGCCAAAATAGTCTTCCTTCAAAAAGTGTGCATCACCCAATTATCCAATAACCCAAGATAGGGTGCTAATTTTAGACCTCACTAATGAGTGAGTGAGTTGTGATGAAAAACTAAGAGTGAAAATCTCCCATTTATACAAAACCTTGAACTAATTTTACATTTTAGGTCAGGTAAAAAGGCTGACAAGGCCAAAATATCAAATCATATTGTTTTAAATTAAATTGTCAAGTTAAAACCCTAAATTAAGCTGAAAAGAGAGTAAAAGCCCCTCCAAAGGAGACATCATCCCCTTTTAGGGAAGACGGGGCGTCCTGGACCAAAACGTTAGCCCTCCTTAGGCTTCTCCAATATGCCACACGTGTCATTGCTCCCCAATCTACCCCTAAAAACATCCATGATGTTGGGTGACATCATTTTCAAGATGGTGACGTGCTAGGCCTTCCAAGGCCAACGTTCCACTAAAAAAGGGTCATCCCCCCTAGGTCAAGCTCTGTCGGGGTGCCTCCGGTGGAACGTCCTCTTCTCCTCTGTTGACAAGCGCTGGATCCATCTCTATCCTATGTTTTCCCCCTGATGGGGTCTCAACATCCACCTGATGGGCTCTTCAGCCCCATGGAGGTCCGAACTGATCATCTCCCCATGTGTATCAGTCCAAGATGGTATCTGTCCATCGGGTATGGTCCTGCACATCAAAATCTATGCCCTCCATGGGATCATTAGTCACAGAGATCATAGCAATGCCAATCATATTTCATCATCAATATTAATAAATATATGCATAAAACAACTAATAGATCAGTTAGCAGGTCAAAGACATTACACAAGCTTTCAATACAAGTCTGGGGAAAAGGATAAGGCATCCTATTCGGCTAGTGTCCACAGGAAAAGGAAAGTTCCCAGAAAGACCTCATTCAAGCCATGTAAGTGAGGTGATGTGGTCAGGGGATGTCCAAGCATGTGGGTGCAGTGAGGGCCAAGGACGCATAAGCGTTACCTATGGGTGCCTTTGTAGAAGGCGAGATGTACCTGTCATAGATGCATTCTTTCCAAGCCCATTTTTTCCTTTATTCTTTTTATTCTTTTATTTTATTTTTGTTCAAAATCTAATCAGGGGACACTACCTTGGCATGGTGACTAGAGATGACAACGTTACCCACAAGTACTTTCGCAGAGATGAGAAGGCTGGCTCGTGATGAGACCCCCTTTCCCTTGGCCATGCAACCAAGAGTCACTGCCCTGGTGTGGTAACCAGCTGGTGGCAATGTCATACTGCTAGGTACCAATGGACCTAATAGGTTGGCTCGTGACGAGACCCCCTATCCTCTGATTAGGTATTGTTTTATTATTTCTTTGGGTCCCTCCTATTTCTTGCTGAGAAGATTTTTATTTCTTTCTCAGGGATCCCGGGGTGAAGCATCTCGAGGTTCATTTTAGGCTTTTATCTTTTACCAGCTTGCTTTTACCTTCTAGGCCTTTAGCCCCTTCTTCCCATGAGGTAAGGTGCAGTCCTGAAATAGGTCAACCCAATGCTTGGACAAAGGGAATGGGAAAGGTGAGCGGGAAACAAGATGTAAGAGTGGTGCTATGATGGGAGAGGACGATAGATTTTCAGAAATCCCCCCAGTGGAAAACCAAAACCTACAGACACAGGCTTTCTAGGGCACCCTGTCAATCCCCCCAAACATGGTCAAGTGAGAAAATGTAAGATCCAAGTAGTTGTTAGAGATAAGAGGAATCAGATGCATATATTTAAAGGTTTCAATGATCAAAAGTGACACATACCTTGATACCTAGACCAATTACCTCATGGAGCAAGAATCTCTTCCGATACAGGACCAATCCGATGTTTATGGATGTTGTTGCTGTTGTCAAGATAAAAATGACGGGAGAAAAAGATGGGCCCTCCAGGGCCATGCTCAGGTCAATCCTTCTCTCGGTACTCCGTGTCTAGGACCTGTGGGCCTTGAGACATGATCTCCTAGTTATCCCTAAAAAGTGGGGATACCATTTGGCTTCAACTCGGGGACATGTACTCATTGTAGAGCGCATGAGAACCTCACCATATCTGGCATAACCTGCAGACCTGCTCGATCTCGAAAGAAGTATCAATAGAAAAATTGGGGTGGTAATTCCACCGTAGCATATATAAATATATGGACTGAAGTAATGCAATCAATAGTGTAAGGCGAACTACTTACCTGTACTTACCCGTTGGTCAGATGTGGGCGTAGTCAAACAACCAGTGAAGCCAATCCAACAATGTCCCACAATAACTACCTTTGTGCTTCATCATAAACCAGAACAGTGACAAATCAAGCACAAAAATGACATGGGTTAGATCATGTATCATATCGTCAAAAATCATAAAGTCTAACTCATGGAGGTGGGTGGGAGGGATACAATCTTCCCAAGTCCATCTCTGAGGAAAGTACTCAATCCACCTTTGGAAGGGGTCATCAAAAGTCCACGATTCAGAATACCGGCTCAAGAGGTCTGCAAACTGTCTACCTAGGACATCCTCATGCTCTGAAGCCTGGGAGGGGATCGAAAAAGATCTAGCAGACGACTGACAAACTCTCAAGGGAAAGTTGAAAAAATGAGATGATAGACTAAAATCTGTAGTTTTCAACCAATCCTTTGATTCTTGGGTTTTCTTCACAGGAAACGCAATTCAAAAGGTATAATTCCCAACTACAACTTTGATGATACAACAAGGTAAGTTAATAAGAGGTAGTTGGGGAAAAAGGTCATGAGAATCCTTCTTTAGGCAAACAATATTCTTACTCCTATAAAAATCCGAGCACAATGGTGGTTGATAGTCATATTCATGGGGTAAATCTAAGTGCTCGAAGGAGTACTAATCAAAGGCCTCAAGGTAAGACTGAAAATCATGAGGCAAATACTGTTCTTGGTCAACCTTGGGTTTTTGGGGAACATCGGTAAAAATCTCATCTCCTTGTTGCCATTGGTCAAGAGCTTGCTGTGATAATTGCAAAGGAAACACTTGGAGATGACTCTTTATGCCATAGATAGGATCCATATCATAACCAATTGCATCCCACCTACGTCTCTCAACATGTATGAACTCATCAAAATCAACTATGTCAGTATCAGTATCATAACATAGAGGGTTCGAAACATTCAAAAGCTCACCCATTTCCTCTTCTTTTCCCAAATCATAAAGTAGACAATCATCGAAATCTTGGAGAGGAGGGTAACTTACTTTTTATTTTTGTGAAGGAGCTTCGAGGACTTGGGTATATTTAACATGCATTACTTTCTTATCCTCATGAGTATGCCTTTCTTCTTTGTTCGTGCATCAAGGAAGATGCTCTTCATTCGGGGATTCCATTTCTCCATCACTCTCTGAATCATGGAATAAGGTATCATCAAAATCCTGAAAAGGAAAGAAACTAACCTTATCTTCTTGTTGTTGTGCAGGTGGAGAAGGCTTATGAATCACTTCATCAAGAGGAAGAGGGCCTATTGATAGTTCATTATTGGGTTCCATATCCTCAACTATTTCTTCAGCAATCCCTCATCGATCTATGGTTTGTTCCCATTCTTCTTGGAGATCAATGATGAAGCTCTCAAGGGTAAACAAATTATCTCCATTGAGAGTACTTAAGGTGAAGAGACATCCTATATCAAATGAGGAGATATTCTCCTCAATCACTGCAACCATGTAGTAAGCTTCATCAAGCATCCTTGGGGTTATTTTATCAAGAGGGAAACTCAGATATCCCAAAAGTTCACGAGTAAATAAATGGACCAGGTTCTCTCATCGGAATGATGACTCTTAGGAATTTGATATAGGATGTTCTCAAATCCAATCTGGAAGTCTCTCAAAGTTTCATCCTCAGCTTGTCTTATGCACTTGAGTTATTCTAATAGTACTGGGATGTCTTCTTGCTGGATACCCCATCTCTCGAGAAAAACTTTCTCAAATTTCTCCATAGTTGTGATGTTGGCCTCGGGGAGGTTATCATACCATTCTTTGGCATTGTAACAAAACATGGTAGAGAAAAGTTTCATGACCCTGTCTTCAACATAATCATTGACCGGGTAGGACAAAGAAATTCCAGAAATTTCTCATGTGATAGTCAGCTCTTTCTCTATCACCACCAGAGAATCCAGGGAGAACATTTATGTATTCAAAGGGAATTTCTTCAGGGTACCCCAGGATGTTACTCATGTCTAAATGCTTGTAGTTCCCTGGATCCGATTGTGAAGTCATTGTTGGCTTCATCATCAGTGGAGTCACTAGATAGTTTTATTGAAACTATCAAAGACATAGGGAAAACACCCTAGTGGAGTTGCCAGGTAAGCTTGTAAGATAAGGTTCTGAGGCAAGGATTACCGGAAAGATTTGTTGTCTTAGGAGAATTGACTCAGTGTTTCCCAGCAACGACACCAAAATTTTATCACACAATTTGTAGCTAGGAAGAAAGGCTATAAAGTAGAAGGCCAAATTGGCATAACAAGAACCTATCCCACCCAATGTCACCACAATAGGGAGGTTATTTCTCTTGAGGGAGGTGAGGCCCTTGGGAGACGTCCCTGGTGACCTGGTTTTTTGAAGAGGCTAAAGGATAATCAGATAATGACAAGTTTCCCCATTCACAGATCACCACCAGAGCAGATAGTCCGGCTTATAGCCAACAAAGATAACTAAGTAGAATCTCTGCTCGAGAACAAAACAACAATAAACTGATATATGCAGTCTCTGTTTAGTACTTCATATATATCAAAGACTATCTGATATTCAATATAAGCAATTTTAAAGTAAATGTTGACGAAGTCAATGTTTACAAAATAGCACTGAAATATAATGTCACTTTACCAATAAATACTGCAACTATATGGAATTCAATGCAATAAATCAATACTTGACTTAATTAATGCCTTTCACTACCATTCAATTGCTCATAAAGTAAAACGTTGTTGCATTAAGATGTAATAACCAAGGATGACGTCAGTAAATTAGGGTTAGTAGGGTTAGCTAGATCTAGGGTTAGTGTAGTTAGGGTTTAAAATTCAAAGAGTTTGAGAGTTGTTTGACCAATTTCACTTCAACGTTGGAGGACTTCTAGATTAGTGCCTTAGGGTTTAATGGAGTCAAAAGTGAAGGAGGATGGCCAAGGACTAGAGGGAAGAGCTCTAAAGTGCTGTTATGGCAAGGCCTCAGAGACAAAACCATAGGGGAGAGGGGCTCACTCCGGTGTTGCTATGGCAAGGCCTCGTGCTATCTCCTCCTTCCTTAGATGGAAAAAACGGCTAGCATGAAAGATAAAGTCAAGACAAAAGAGTCAAATGAGGGAGAGTGTTGCTACAACAAGGCTCTATCATCAAACCCTTGAATAAAATGACCCTAGGTGTAGATAACCTAGGACTGGGACGTATTCTCCTTCTTGAGCTCAAACAGGTACAACTAGCAAAGGGAGAAAAGGAGAAAGGAGTGTAGCTACGGCTAGGCTCTCTTTTTCCTCTTCAATGGATTAAAATCTCTCTATCAGGGGACATGCGACAAGGACCTACTTGTGTGCTTGTCACCTAGGTTTTTTGTTCAACAATAATCATAAATACATGCAAGAAATTAAACTACAACCATTCATTAAAGAAGTTTTGCAGAAAAATACTTACAATTCACCAAGAAATAAATGTGCAAACCCTAGTTGTAACACCTTCCTTCAAGAGAGAAACTAAAATATGCCTAAATAGCCTTCCTTCAACAAGTGCGCATCTGATAAGCATCTTCCACATTTCGAATGGTCATCATGCTCATCTCATCTTGAATTTCATATCGCAAACTATTCATATATCTGGTAAATTTTGCATCACGCTTTCCCGATGACCTGCTCTGATGTTTATCTTGTAGAGATCTTCAGTGTATTCTTTCACTAACATCAACTTCTGTCTCAAATTTTGCATCCTCCGAAACAGAGTGATTTGATAATCCTTGGGTATAAATTTGGCTTTCATCTTTGCAACCATTCTATCCCAGCTTTTGATTTTTTGCTTGCACTTGCAGCGTCTGTCAACCTGCAGTTCATCCAACCATAGTGTTGCATGCCCTTTAAGTCTAGTAATGGCATGTTTGACCTTCTTGTATTCCTCGATATCCTCATAGTCAAAGTATTTATCTAGATCTCTAATCTAGTCTAGAAGCTCTTCAACATCCAGGTTTCCCTCATACACTGGAATGTCCATTTTTTCTATGGCACCTATCCTTGCAACAACCCTGACTAGGCGTTCATCTGCAGCATCTTCGACTGCAAATTATCCTTCTTTGTTTCCAGCTTCATTTTCACTTTTAGCTTTGCTGATATCCCCAGCGTCAAGTGTGCACCTATGTGTTGTCTCCATGGCATCAAGCCTGGCACGTAACTTGTGCATTTCTCTTTCTCTTGCTGGATCAGGCATTGACATTGGCCTGTCTCTTCTTCTCGGTGGCATGGCTGTAAAATTTTCCTCTTTTCTCTGCTACAGAAAGAAAAGAACTTGTTCTGAGCTCTGATACCAAATGATGCAGACCCCCTCCCCGACCCTCAGGCCGAGATCTGCATAGGATCGTTCTAAATCTGACTCTGAGTCAAATTGAGTTTCCGATTCCTCCACAGGGAATCCCACACACACACACAACAGTGTTTTCCACATGTCCTTATAGGTATGCTCGTGTGATCAAACACAAGGCATCAACCCAAATATCCTGACCAACAATATGATCACTCCCTTTGCCGAATCGAGACTTCGGGTTTCGCGATATCGCGATTCTTGCTATCGAGTTTCTCGGCTTTTCAACCCGCCTAAACCCAAAATGCCAAAACACCGAAATCTTTGGCCGCGTCCTCCTCCACAGTTGTGTCACATTTCGCAACTTTGGGAATTCTGGAGCAAAGAATCCCGACCTCTTGTCTTCGAAACTGACGAAATGTCGAACCCCGATGCGTTTAGAAAAGGTTGGCTCCCCAACAAAACTTTTCGTTGATTCGGAGTTTCAGGCTTTGTGATTTCGCGAATCCGGCTGAAAGACTCCTGGTTCTTCAACCTTCAATACCCCAAAATGGTCAACGAGGATTGACTCCACATATTGATGAAAACACGCCACCTGTCTTCCCCACTGTACTTTGTTTCCCACGTGGATTCTTGCCACCTATCCACTCAAGCTTTTCGGCTTTCGAAACTTGAATAACCCTTCGACAACCGTTCCTTTATCACTTCAAAACTCCGAACTCCGAAATGGCACCTTCCACGGGATCAACGGCTATAAGCCTTCATTCGATTCGACGACCCACATTATTTTGGACTTCCAGGTACCAGGAGTTCGAAACTCTCAATCCCAAAACACTGCCTCCTCTGCTTCCAGACACCCGAAGTGCCGAAATCTTGAAATTCCACGCCAAAATCCTGCCGTGACTCGTGACTTCGGGATTTTCAATGCTAAGCACCCCGACTCCTTGTCGTCAGGATCCCCAAAATGCCTATCTCCAAAATTCTAAAGCGCCAAAAATTCTTCACCTCTTCTTCACACATGATAATCCATTTCGCGATTTGGAAGTTCGAGTGACCAAGGGATTTGGTTTGCACTCCGGACTTACAAACCCTGATTTGTCGAAATGATCTTGACGACTCGACGGTCATGATCAACGATCGACTTGAATATTGAAACCAACGTAATGGGTTCATCCAACCCTTATCCACCCTTCAACTCCTCTGGATCCTACGGTCCTCGCGACTTCGCGAGTTCTCCTCGGATAATTCTGACCACCCGATTTACTCCTCAATGACTTCTCTAGCCAAACTGATTTGGCGTCCTTCCACTGAACTTAACTTCTGTGTGATAATTTCACTCACTGACTTCCTTTGAACTCTTCAAATGTACTAACCCTCATGATATTTCACTTATGAACCTAAGTCTCCAAGAGATCCTGATCGCACTCCTTGCGGCAATCTTTCAAATAACCTCTGGTTATTTGAGTCCCCGACTCTGTGCACTCTTGGCAACAACAGTCCTTCCACCTTCCTTCTGGATCTATAAAATCCAAGGCTTCAACTAGCCTGTGCACACCTTGTATGACTCTATGCTTCACCTACACTTCCGCGGGAAATGAGAACAATAGTATCTCTCCTGATCTTTCTGAGACAAAACTCAGACTTTTGTCAATGCACACCTTGCGGATGTTTTAATGCACTCCTTGTAGAAAATATCAGGATGAGAAACAATTGAAACTCATTCTTGTCCTCTCTCAGACTTCATACACTTAACATGAAATCACACATTCAACACAACATTGAAACAAATGCATAAACAGAGAGAGTAAAACAACTGTAAGCATACCATACAACAAATGTAAACAATAAGCATCATAACACCATGAAAATGAGTCAAAGCTTCATATATTAAATCAAGTGCTCCTGTACATGGGTTCTTCTCTACAGCTCTATGCTACAACTCAACAGCTTATGAAAATCTCTCTTCTTCGATTCTAATGATACAATAATACAAGGGTGAGGGTGTCTATATCCGTTTTCCCTCCTACTCTCTAAATTGTCTAATCTATGAATTCAAATCTACCTACTTTCATTAATTACATATAAATGCCTTTACATACTACATATGAGAGAAATCGCTCAAGATCTATTTATAATATCTAAGATATAAATGTAAGTACGCTTTCCCCAGCTATCACATTAATATCCGCTTCATTTTGAAAACATTTCAAAATGTGTAAAATGTGTGCTGCGCTTCTTCCAGCTGTCTTCCACCTTATGCTTGCTTGGTTGGCTTCTTAATATGCTCCTGCATCAGATACCCATCTTGTCGCACAAGGTATGGAAGGTATTGGTGAAATCCTGAACTGCTTGGCCCTTCTCTTGCCGCAGTGTGGTCCATCTCATGTATTGGTCCTCATAGTTGCCAACAGGGTAATATTGTTCCTTTACCACATCCGCAAAAA
>SNQJ01S0019759.1:294730-314236 GCA_010110895.2 Picea sitchensis
TATAGGAATATCAAAATTAACTTGTACCTTGAAAGGTGAGGTGCCTCCAAAGTGGTCGCTTGATGAAGATGCACCTGATGCTATCGGCAGGCGTTGAAGGATGTGGGAAAAATTCTTCATCATTACATCCCTCTGTCGCGTGAGAGCTTGCTCAAGCAACAGATTGATAGGATCGTCTGCTCCGCCATTTTTCTTTTCTTCTTCCATTGAGGGTTTCTTAGGTGTGTGAGAGAGATTGTATTCAAGAGATAAAAGCTCGAGACCCATCTTGCTATACTCAGACCTCGTCGGGGACATGCACTAAAAAAATGATCAAGAGCAACCTGCTCTGATTCCACTGATCCAGATTATTTTCGGCACGAAATGAGAACGGAGATATAATAAAGAAATGCACAGAGATATCGCGTATATCCAATAATATAACATAAATGTATCAGAGATGCAACCATAAGCACATATATACAGTAATACACGATTTCTATTAATCAAAGAAATGTACAAAGATTGTAAAAACACAGAGTGAAAGACTCGCTATAATGGTGGCGGTTTATCTCTGAGAAGAGATATGATGGCTCCGCTCATTCACAAGAAGATCATTACAATGAGGCTCTGAAGGAATTTTTACAATAAACAGTTATGCCAAAAACCCTAGACATCCAAAAAACTAAACCTAGGAGATGGAGCTCCAAAAGTCATGTGGACCCCGTTTGGGTAAGTTAGTACATCAACTTCCCGGGGTCGTAACTTTTGCAGATCTCCGTTTTAGGCGTATGATAGCTCGTTGGAAAGGTATCGTCGAGGAGATTCATTTTGGGGGCTCAATCATGCCTTCGGCTATCATTGAGAACCTCGATCTCTAAAACACTTCATTTGGGCCCTCAAAATGGCCCCGAAAGTTAAAACCTGCTAAAATTAGTAAATTGCCAAAATTGCCAGGAAACTGTTTTGAGCCAGTCGGAAAAGGTGGGTGGCCATTGATATCCGCTTGGATAAAAATTTCCCTTCAACATTGGAGTACTTCTAGATTATTTCCTTAGGGTTTAATGGAGTCAAAAGTGAAGGACACACAAGTTGAAGGAGGATGGCTAAGGACTGGAGGGAAGAGATCTGAAGTGCTGCTATGGTAGGGCCTCAGAGACAAAATCGTAGGGGAGAGAGTCTCACTCTGGTGTTTCTATGGCAAGGCCTCATGCTCTATCTGCCTTCCTTAGATGGAGAAAATGGCTAGCATGAAAGATAAATTCAAGACAAGAGAGTCAAATGAGGGAGAGTGTCGTTACAACAAGGCTCTATCATCAAACCCTAGAAGAAAAAGGATCTAAGTGTAGATAACCTAGTTCTGGGACGTCTTCTCCTTCTTGAGCTCAAACAAGTACGACTAGCAAAGGGAGAAAAGGAGAAAGGAGTGTAGCTATGGCTAGGCTCTCTTTTTCCTATTCAGGCTAAAAATCTCTCTATCAGGGGACATGAGACAAGGACCTACTTGTGTGCTTGTCACCTAGGGTTTTTGTTCAACAATAATCATAAATACATGCAAGAAATTAAACTACAACCATTCATTCAAGATTTTTTGCAGAAAAATACTTACAATTCACCAAGAAATAAATGTGCAAACCTTAGTTGTAACACCTTCCTTCAAGAGAAAAACCAAAATATGTCAACATAGCCTACCTTCAACAAGTGTGCATCACCCAATTATCCAATAACCCAAGATAGGGTGCTAATTTCAAACCTCACTAATGAGTGAGTGAGTTGTGATGAAAAAATGAGAGTGAAAATATCCGATTTATACAAAACCTTGACCTAATTTTACATTTTAGGTCAGGTAAAAAGGCCGACAAGGAAAAAATATCAAATCATATTGTTTTACATTAAATTTTCAAGTTAAAACCCTAAATTATGCTGAAAAGAGAGTAAAATCCCCTCCAAAGGAGACGTCAGCCCCTTTTAGGGTAGATGGGGCGTCCTGGAGCAAAACGTTAGCCGTCCTTGGGCTTCTCCAACCTGCCACACATTCCACTGCTACCTAGTCTGCCCCCAAAAAAATCCATGATGTTGGGTGACATCATGGTCAAGATGGTGACGCCTAGACCTTCCAAGGACAACGTTCCACTGAAAAAGTGTCATCCCCCCTAGATCAAGCTCTGTCGGGGTGCCTCTGGGGGAATGTACTCTTCTCCTCTGGTGCAAAGCATTGGATCCATATCTATCCTGTGTCTGCCCCCTAATGGGGTCTCAACATCCACCTGATGGGCTCTTCAGCCCCATGGACGTCCGAACTAATGATCTCCCCATGTGTACCAGTCCAAAATGGTACCTGTCCATCGGGTATGGTCCTGCACATAAAAATCTACACCCTCCATGGGCTCATCAGTCACAAAGATCATAGAAATGTTAATCACATTTCATCATCAATATTAATAAACATATGCATAAAACCCCTAATAGATTAGTTAATAGCTCAAAGACATTACACAAGCTTGCAATACAAGTCTGGGGAAAAGGACAAGGCATCCTATTGGGCTAGTGTCCACAGAAAAAGGAAAGTTCCGAGAAAGACCTCAAGCCATGTAAGTGAGGTGATGTGTTCAGGGGATGTCCAAGCATGTGGGTGAAGTGAGGGCCAAAGACGCATAAGCGTTACCTGTGGGTGTCTTTGTAGAAGGTGAGATGTACCTGTCATGGATGCATTCTTTCCCAACCCATTTTTGCCTTTATTCTTTTTATTCTTTTATTTTCCTTTTGTTCAAAATCTAATTAGGGGACACTGCCTTGGCATGGTGACCAGAGCTAACAACGTTACCCACAAGTACTTTCGCAGAGATGAGAAGGTTGGCTTGTGATGAGACCCCCTTTCCCTTGGCCATGCAACCAAGAGTCACTGCCCTAGCGTGGTAACTAGATGGTGGCAATGTCATACTGCTAGGTAGCCATGGACCTAATTGGCTGGCTCGTGATGAGACCCCCTATCCTTTGATTAGGTCTTTTTTTATTATTTCTTCGGGTCCCTCTTGTTTCTTTCTGAGAATTTTTTTATTTCTTTCTCGGGGATCTCGGGGTGAAGCATCTCGAGCTTCATTTTAGGATTTTATCTTTTACCAACTTGCTTTTACCTTCTGTGCCTTTAGCCCCTTCTTCCCACGAGGTAAGATGCAGTCCTGAAATAGGTCAACCGAATGCCTGGACAGAGGGAATGGGATAGGTGAGAGGAAAACAAGATGTAAGAGTGGTGCTATGATGGGAGCGGACGATGGCTTTTCAGAAATCCCCCCAGTGGAAAACCAAAACCTATAGACACAGGCTTGCTAGGGCACCCTGTCAATCCCCCCAAACATGGTCAAGTGAGAAAATGTAAGATCCAAGCAGTTTTTAGAGATAAGAACAATTAGATGCATATATTTAAAGGTTTCAATGATCAAAAGTGACACATACCATTATACCTGGACCAATTACCTCATGGAGAAAGAACCTCTTCCGATATAGGACCAATATGATGGTGATGGATGTTGTTGCTACTGTCAAGACAAAAATGATGGGAGAAAAAGATGGGCCCTCCAGGGCCAATCTCAGGTCAATATTTCTCTCAGTACTCCATGTCTAGGACCTGTGGGCCTCGAGACATGATCTCCTAGTTATCCCTAAAAAGTGGGGATAATATCTAGCTCCAACTCGGGGACATGTTCTCACCATAGAGTGCATGAAAACCTCAACATCTCTGGCATAACCTGTAGACCTTCTCGATCTCGAAAGAAGTATCAATAGAAAAATTGGAGTGGTAATGCCACCCCAGCATAGATATATATATATATGGACTGAAGTAAAGCAATCAATAGTGTAAGGAAAACTACTTACCTATACTTACCTGTTGGCCGTATGTGGGTGTAGTCAAACAACCAGTGAAGCCAATCCAACAATGTCCCACAATACCTACCTTTATGCTTCATCATAAACCAGAACAATGAAAAATCAAGCACAAAAATGACATGGGTTAGAGCATGTATCATATCATCATAAATCATAAAGTCTAACTCATGGAGGCGGGTGGGAGGGATAAAATCTTGCCAAGTCCATCTCTGAGGAAAGTACTCAATCGACCTCTGGAAGGGGTCATGAAAAGTCCACGGTTCAGAATACTAGCTCAAGAGGTCTGCAAACTACCTACCTAGGACGTCCTCATGCTCTGAATCCTGGGAGGGGATCGACAAAGATCTAGCAGACAACTGGAAAACTCTCAAGGGAAAGATGAAAAAATGAGATGATAGACTGAAATCTGTAGTTTTCAACCAATCCTTGGATTCTCGGGTTTGCTTCATAGGAAACTCAATTCAAAAGGTATAATTCCCAACTACACCTTTGATGATACAACAAGGTAAGGTAATAAGAGGTAGCTGGGGAAAAAGGTCATGAGAATCCTTCTTTAGGAAAACAACATTCTTACTCCTATCAAAATCCGAGCATAGTGGTGGTTGATAGTCATATTCATGGGGTAAATCTAAGTGCTCGGAGGATTATTCATCAAAGGCCTCAAGGTAAGACCGAAAATCATCAGGCAAATACTGTGCTTGATCAACCTTGGGTTTTTGGGGAGCATTGGTAAAAATATCATCTCCTTGTTGCCACTGGTCAAGAGCTTGTTGTGGTAATTGTAAAGGCAACACTTGGAGATGACTCTTTATGTCATAGATAGGATCCATATCATAACCAACTTCATCCCACCTACGTCTCCCAACATGTATGAACTCATCGAAATCAACTATGTAAGTATCAGTATCATAACATGGAGGGTTTGAAACATTCAAAAGCTCACCCATTTCCTCTTCTTTTCCCAAATCATAAAGTAGACAATCATCGAAATCCTTGAGAGGAGGGTAACTTACTTTTTCTTCTTGTGTAGGAGCTTCGAGGACTTGGGTATCTTTAACATGCATTACTTTCTTATCCTCATGAGTAGCCCTTTCTTCTTTGGCCGTGCAGCAAGGAAGATGCTCTTCATTCGGGGATTCCATTTCTCCATCACTCTCTGAATCATGGAATAAGGTATCATCAAAATTCTAAAAAGGAAAGAAACTAACCTTATCGTCTTATTGTTGTGTAGGTGGAGAAGGCTTATGAATCGCTTCATCAAGAGGAAGAAGGTATGTTGATACTTTGTTATTGGGTTTCAGCTCCTCAACTATTTCTTCAGCAATCCCTTGTCGATCTGTGGTTTGTTCCCCTTCTTCTTGGAGATCAATGATGAAGCTCTCAAGGGTAAACAAATTCTCTCCATTGAGAGTAATTAAGGTGAAGAGGCATCCTATATCAAACGAGGAGATCTTCTCCTCAATCACTGCAGCCATGTAGTAAGCTTCATCGAGCACCCTTGGGATTATTTTATCAAGAGGGAAACTCAGATATCCCAAAAGTGCACAAGTAAATATATGGACCATGTATCTCTCCTCGGGATGATGACTCTCAAGAATATGATATAGCATGTTCTCAAATATAATCTGGAAGTCTCTGAAATTTTCATCCTCAACTTGTCTTATGTTCTTGCGTTCTTCTAATAGTAATGGATGTCTTCTTGCTGGATACGCCATCTCTCGAGAAAAACTTTCTCAAATTGCTCCATAGTCGTGATGATGGCCCCGGGGAGGTTATCATACCACTCTTTGGCATTGTAACAAAGTGTGGCAGAGAAAATTTTCATGACCACGTCTTCAACATAATCATTGACTGGGTAGGACAGGAAGAAATTACATAAATTTCTCATGTGATAGTCATCTCTTTCTCTATCACCACTAGAGAATCCAAGGAGAAAATTTATGTATTCAAAGGGAATTTGTTGAGGGTACCCCGGGATGTTACTGATTTCTAAAGGCTTGTAGTTCCCAGGATCCCATTGTGAAGTCATTGTTGGATTCGTCATCAATGGAGTCGCCAGATAGTTTTCTTGAAACTATCAAAGAAATAGGGAAAACACCATAGTGGAGTCGCCAGGTAAGATTGTAAGATAAGGTTCTGAGGCAAGGATTACCGAAAAGATTTTTCGTGTGAGGAGAATTGTTCATTTTCCCCGGCAACGACGCCAAAATGTTATTGCATAGTTTGTAGCTAGGAAGAAAGGTTATAAAGTAGAAGGCCAAACTAGCGTAACAAGAACCTATCCCACCCAATGTCACCATGATGGGGAGGTTCTTTCTCTTTAGGGAGGTGAGGCCCAGGGGAGACGTCCCCGGTGACCTGGTTTTTTGAAGAGGCTAAAGGATAATCAGATAATGACAAGTTTCCCCCTTCACAGATCACCACCAGAGAAGATAGTCCGACTTATAGCCAACAAAGATAACCAATTAGAATCCCTGCCTGAGAACAAAACAACAATAAACTGATATATGCAGGGTCTGGTTAGTACTTCATATATATCAAATACTATCTGATATTCAATATAAGCAATTTGAAAGTAAATGTTGATGAAGTCAATGTTTACAAAATAGCACTGAAAGATAATGTCACTTCACCAATAAATACTGGAATGATATGTCATTCAATGTAATAAATCAATACTTGACTTAATTAATTCCTTAACTACCATTCAATTTCTCATAAAGGAAAATGTTTCTGCATTAATATGTAATAACCAAGGATGACGTCAGTAAATAAGGGTTAGTAGGGTTAGTGTAGTTAGGGTTTAAAATTCAAAGAGTTTGAGAGTTGTTTGACCAATTTCACTTCAACATTGGAGGACTTCTAGATTAGTGCCTTAGGGTTTAATGGAGTCAAAAGTGAAGGATGCACAGGTTGAAGGAGGACGCCTAAGGACTGGAGGGAAGAGCTCTGAAGTGCTGCTATGGCAGGGCTTCAGAGACAAAACCATAGGGGAGAGAGTCTCACTCGGATGTTTCTATGGCAAGGTCTCGTGCTCTCTCCTCCTTCCTTAGATGGCAAAAACGGCTAGCATGAAAGATAAAGTCAAGACAAGAGAGTCAAATGAGGGAGAGTGTTGCTACATCAAGGCTCTATCATCAAACCCTAGAAGAAAATGACCCTAAGTGTAGATAACCTAGGCCTGGGATGCTTCTCCTTCTTGAGCTCAAACAGGTACGGCTAGTAAAGGGGGAAAAGGAGAAAGGAGTGTAGCTATGACTAGGCTCTCTTTTTCCTCTTCAATGGTTGGAAATCTCTCTATCAGGGGACATGAGACAAGGACCTACTTGTGTGCTTGTCACCTAAGGTTTTTGTTCAACAATAATCATAAATAAATGCAAGAAATTAAACTACAACCATTCATTAAAGAAGTTTTGTAGAAAAATATTTACAATTCACCAAGAAATAAATGTGCAAACCCTAGTTGTAACACCTTCCTTCAAGAGAGAAATGAAAATATGCCAAAATAGTCTTCCTTCAAAAAGTGTGCATCACCCAATTATCCAATAACCTAAGATAGGGCGCTAATTTTAGACCTCACTAATGAGTGAGTGATTTGTGATGAAAAACTGGGAGTGAAAATCTCCCATTTATACAAAACCTTGACCTAATTTTACATTTTAGGTCAGGTAAAAAGGCCGACAAGGCCAAATTATCAAATCATATTGTTTGAAATTAAATTGTCAAGTTAAAACCCTAAATTAAGCTGAAAAGAGAGTAAAATTCCCTCCAAAGGAGACGTCAACCCCTTTTAGGGTAGATGGGGCGTCCTGGAGAAAAATGTTATCCCTCCTAGGGCTTCTCTAACATGCCACACATGCCACTACTACCTAGTCTACCCCCAAAAACGTCCATGATGATGGGTGATGTCATGGTCAAGATGGTGACGTCCTAGGCCTTCCAAGGCCAACGTTCCACTGAAAAAGGGTCATCCCCCCTAGGTCAAGCTTTGTCGAGGTGCCTCTGGTGGAACGTCCTCTTCTCCTCTAGTGCAAAGCGCTAGATCCATATCTATCCTGTGTCTACCCCTTGATAGGGTCTCAAAAACCACCTGATGGGCTCTTCAACCCCATGGAGGTCCAAACTTATCATCTCCCCATGTGTACCGGTCCAAGATGGTATCTGTCCATCGGGTATGGTCCTGCACATCAAAAGCTGTGCCCTCCATGGGATCATCAGTCACAGAGATCATAGCAATGTCAATCACATTTCATCATTGATATTAATAAACATATGCATAAAACTCCTAATAGATCAGTTAATATCTCAAAGACATTACACAAGCTTGCAATACAAGTTTGGGGAAAAAGACAAGGTGTCCTATTGGGCTAGTGTCCACAGGAAAAGGAAAGTTCCCAGAAAGACCTCATTCAAGCCATGTAAGTGAGGTGATGTGGTCAGGGGATGTCCAAGCATGTGGGTGCAGTGAGGGCCAAGGACACATAAGCATTACCTATGGGTGCCTTTGTAGAAGGCGAGATGTACCTGTCATGGATGCATATTTTCCAAGCCTATTTTTTCCTTTATTCTTTTTTTTCTTTTATTTTCTTTTTTTTCAAAAGCTAATGAGGGGACACTTCCTTGGCATGGTGGCCAGAGATGACAATGTTACCCACAAGTATTTTTGTAGAGGTGAGAAGGTTGGTTCGTGATGAGACCCCCTTTCCCTTGGCCATGCAACCAAGAGTCACTGCCCTGGTGTGGTAACCAGCTGGTGGCAATGTCATACTGCTAGGTACCAATGGACCTAATATGTTGGCTCATGATGAGACCCCCTATCCTTTGATTAGGTATTGTTTTATTATTTCTTCAGGTCCCTCCTGTTTCTTGCTGAGAAGCTTTTTATTTCTTTCTCGGGGATCTCGGGGCGAAGAATCTCAAGGTTCATTTTAGGCTTTTATCTTTTACCAGTTTTCTTTTACCTTCTGGGCCTTTAGCCCCTTCTTCCCATGAGGTAAGGTGCAGTCCTGAAATAGGTCAACCCAATGCCTGGACAGAGGGAATGGGAAAGGTGAGTAGGAAACAAGATGTAAGAGTGGTGCTATGATGGGATAGGAAGATGGCTTTTCAGAAATCCCTCCATTGGCAAACCAAAACCTACAGACACAGGCTTTCTAGGGCACCTTGTAAATCCCCCCAAACATGGTCAATTGAGAAAATGTAAGATCCAAGTAGTATTTAGAGATAAGAGGAATCATATGCATATATTTAAAGGGTTCAATGATCAAAAGTGACACATACCATGATACCTGGACAAATTACCTCATGGAGCAAGAACCTCTTCCGATACAGGACCAATCCGATGGTGATGGATGCTATTGTTGCTGTCAAGATAAAAATGATGGGATAAAAAGATGGGCCTTCCAGGGCCATTCTCAGGTCAATCCTACTCTCGGTACTCCGTGTGTAGGACCTGTGGGGCTTGAGACATGATCTCCTAGTTATCCCTAAAAAGTGGGGATACCATCTGGCTTCAACTCGAGGACATGTGCTCATTGTAGAGCGCATGAGAACCTCATCATATCTGACATAACCTGCAAACCTTCTTGATCTCGAAAGAAGTATCAGTAGCATATATATATGGACTGAAGTAAAGCAATCAATAGTGTAATGTGAACTACTTACCTGTACTTACCTGTTGGCCAGATGTGGGTGTAGTCAAACAACCAGTGAAGCCAATCCAACAATGTCCCACAATAGTTGTCGTTGTGCTTCATCATAAACTAGAACAGTGAAAAATCAAGCACAAAAATGACATGGGTTAGATCATGTATCATATCATCAGAAATCATAAATTCTAACTCATGGAGGTGGGTGGGAGGGATACAATCTTGCCAAGTCCATCTCTAAGGAAAGTACTCAATCCACCTCTGTAAGGGGTCATAAAAAGTCCACGGTTCATAATACTGGCTCAAGAGGTCTGCAAACTGTCTACCTAGGACATCCTCATGCTCTGAAGCCTGGGAGGGGATCGAAAAAGATCTAGCAGATGACTGAAAAACTCTCAAGGGAAAGTTGAAAAAATGAGATGATAGACTAAAATCTGTAGTTTTCAACCAATCCTTGGATTCTTGGGTTTTCTTCACAGGAAACTCAATTCAAAAGGTATAATTCTCAACTACAACTTTGATGATATAGCAAGGTAAGGTAATAAGAGGTAGCTGGGGAAAAAGGTCATGAGAATCCTTCATTAGGCAAACAATATTCTTAGTCCTATCAAAATCCAAGCACAATGGTGGTTGATAGTCATATTCATGGGGTAAATATAAGTGCTCGGAGGAGTACTAATCAAAGGCCTCAAGGTAAGACTGAAAATCATGAGGCAAATACTGTTCTTGGTCAACCTTGGGTTTTTGGGGAGCATCGGTAAAAATCTCATCTCCTTGTTGCCATTGGTCAAGAGCTTGTTGTGATAACTGCAAAGGAAACACTTGGAGATCACTCTTTATGTCATAGATAGGATCCATATCATAACCAACTGCATCCCACCTATGTCTCTCAACATTTATGAACTCATCAAAATCAACTATGTCAGTATCAGTATCATAACATAGAGGGTTCGAAACATTCAAAAGCTCACCCATTTCCTCTTCTTTTCCCAAATCATAAAGTACACAATTATCGAAATCTTGGAGAGGACGGTAACTTACTTTTTCTTTTTGTGCAGGAGCTTTGAGGACTTGGGTATATTTAACATGCATTACTGTCTTATCCTCATGAGTAGCCCTTTATTCTTTGGTTGTGCATCAAGGAAGATTCTCTTCATTCAGGGATTGCATTTCTCCATCACTCTCTGAATCATGGAATAACGTATCATCAAAATCCTGAAAAGGAAAGAAACTAACCTTATTGTCTTATTGTTGTGCAGGTGGAGGAGGATTATGAATCGCTTCATCAAGAGGAAGAGGGCATGTTGATATTTTGTTATTGGGTTCCATATCCTCAACTATTTCTTCAGCAATCCCTCGTCGATCTGTGGTTTGTTCCCGTTTTTCTTGGAGATCAATGACGAAGCTCTCAAGGGTAAACAAATTCTCTCCATTGAGAGTACTTAAGGTGAAGAGGCATCCTATATCAAATGAGGAGATATTCTCCTCAATTACTGCAACCATGTAGTAAGATTCATCGAGCATCCTTAGGGTTTTTTTATCAAGAGGGAATCTCAGATATCCCAAAAGCACACGAGTAAAGAAATGGACCAGGTATCTCTCCTCGGGATGATGACTCTTAGGAATATGATATAGCATGTTCTCAAATCTAATCTGGAAGTCTCTGAAAGTTTCATCCTCAGCTTGTCTTATGCGCTTGAGTTCTTCTAATAGTACTGGGATGTCTTCTTGCTGGATACCCCATCTCTCGAGAAAAAACTTTCTTAAATTGCTCCATAGTCATGATGCTGGCCTTAGGGAGGTTATCATACCATTCTTTGGCATTGTAACAAAGCGTGGCAGAGAAAATTTTCATGACCCTGTCTTCATCATAATCATCGACCGGGTAGGACAGAAAGAAATTCCAGAAATTTCTCATGTGATAGTCAGCTCTTTCTCTATCACCACCAGAAAGAGAATTTGTTCAGTGTACCCCGAGATGTTACTCATGTCTAAAGGCTTGTAGTTCCCTGGATCCAATTGTGAATTCATTGTTGGCTTCATCATCAGTGGAGTCGCCAGATAGTTTTCTTGAAACTATCAAAGAAATAGGGAAAACACCCAAGTGGAGTCACCAGGTAAGCTTGTAAGATAAGGTTCTGAGGCAAGGATTACCGAAAATATTTGTTGTCTGAGGAGAATTGACTCAGTGTTCCCTGACAACGGCGCCAAAATGTTATCGCACAATTTGTAGCTAGGAAGAAAGGCTATAAAGTAGAAGGCCAAACTGGCGTAACAAGAACCTATCCCACCCAATGTCACCAAGATGGGGAGGCTCTTTCTCTTTAGGGAGGTGAGGCCTAGGGGAGACGTCCTCGGTGACCTGGTTTTTTGAAGAGGCTAAAGGATAATTAGATAATGACAAGTTTCCCCCTTCACAGATCACCACCAGAGTAGATAGTCTGGCTTATATCCAGCAAAGATAACTAAGTAGAATCCCTGCCTGAGAACAAAACAACAATAAAATGATATATGCAGTATCTGGTTAGTACTTCATATACATCAAAGACTATCTGATATTCAATATAAGCAATTTTAAAGTAAATGTTGACAAAGTCAATGTTTACAAAATAACACTGAAATATAATGTCACTTCACCAATAAATACTGGAACGATATGGAATTCAATGAAATAAAGCAATACTTGACTTAATTAATTCCTTTCACTACCATTCAATTGCTCATAAAGTAAAACATTGTTGCATTAAGATGTAATAACCAAGGATGACGTCAGTAAATTAGGGTTAGTGGGGTTAGCTAGATCTAGGTTAGTGTAGTTAGGGTTTAAAATTCAAAGAGTTTGAGAGTTGTTTGAACAATTTCACTTCAATGTTGGAGGACTTCTAGATTAGTTCCTTAGGGTTTTATTGAGTCAAAAGTGAAGGATGCACAAGTTGAAGGAGTATGGCCAAGGATCGGAGGGAAGAGCTCTAAAGTGCTTCTATGGTAGGGCCTCAGAGACAAAACCGTAGGGGAGAGAGGCCCCCAAAAACATCCATGATTCTTGGTGACATCATGGGAAAGATGGTGATGTCCTAGGCCTTCCAAGGCCAACGCTCCATTGAAAAATGGTCATCCCCCCTAGGTCAAGCTCTGTCGGGGTGCCTCTGGTGGAACATCCTCTTCTCCTCTGGTGCAAAGCAATGGATCCATCTCTATCCTATGTTTTCCCCCTGATGGGGTCTCAACATCCACCTGATGGGATCTTCAGCCCCATGGAGGTCCAAACTGATCATCTCCCCATGTGTACCGGTCCAAGATGGTACCTGTCCGTCGGGTATGGTCCTGCACATCAAAAGCTACACCCTCCATGGGCTCATAAGTCACAGAGATCAGAGCAATGTCAATCACATTTCATCATCAATATTAATAAACATATGCATAAAACCCCTAATAGATCAGTTAACAACTCAAAGACATTACACAAGCTTGCAATACAAGTCTGGGGAAAAGGACAAGGCGTCCTATTGGGCTAGTGTCCATAGGAAAAGGGAAGTTCCCAGAAAGACCTCATTCAAGCCATGTAAGTGAGGTGATGTGGTCAGGGGATGTCCAAGCATGTGGGTGCAGTGAGGGCCAAGGATGCATAAGCGTTACCTGTGGGTGCCTTTGTATAAGGCGAGCTGTACCTGTCATGAATGCATTCTTTCCAAGCCCATTTTTGCCTTTATTATTTTTGTTATTTTATTTTCTTTTTGTTAAAAATATATTAATCAGGGGACACTGCCTTGGCATGGTGACCAAAGCTGACAACGTTACCCACAAGTACTTTCGCAGAGATGAGAAGGATGGCTCATGATGAGACCCCCTTTCCCTTGGCCATGCAACCAAGAGTCACTGCCTTGGCATGGTAACCAGCTGGTGGCAATGTCATACTGCTAGGTACCCATGGACCTAATAGGCTGGATTGTGAAGAGACCCCCTATCCTCTAATTAGGTATTGTTTTATTATTTCTTTGGGTCCCTCTTGTTTCTTGCTGAGAAGCTTTTTATTGCTTTCTCGAGGTTCATTTTAGGCTTTTATATTTTACCATCTTGCTTTTACCTTATGGGCCTTTAGCCCCTTCTTCCCATGAGGTAAGGTGTAGTCTTGAAATAGGTCAACCCAATGCCTGGACAGAGGGAATGGGATAGGTGAGCGGGAAACAATATGTAAGAGTGGTGCTATGATGGGAGCAGACGATGGATTTTTAGAAATCCCCCTAGTAGAAAACCAAAACCTATAGACATGGGCTTGCTAGGGAACCCTGTCAATCCCCCCAAACATGGTCAAGTGAGAAAATGTAATATCCAAGCAGTTGTTAGAGATAAGAGGAATCATATGCATATATTTAAAGGTTTCAATGATTAAAAGTGACACATACCATGATACCTGGACCAATTACCTCATGGAGCAAGAACGTCTTCCGATACAGGACCAATCTGATGGTGATGGATGATGCTATTGTTGTCAAGACAAAAATGATGGGAGAAAAATATGGCCCCCCCAGGGCCATGCTCAGGTCAATCCTACTCTCGGTACTCTGTGTCTAGGACCTGTGGGCCTCGAGACATGATCTCCTAGTTATTCCTAAAAAGTGGGGATAACACACCCAATTGGTCCATGATCTCTATTTAAAGAGAATATAGGTTCATTTTTTGATGATTGACTATGAGAAACTCTTTGTAATGTATTTTCTTTTGCATTAATAAATTGCTCCAAGTGACCATGTTGGTTGGGGTCATGGATGTTTCCCCATAGGGGTTTTACCACATAAAAACATCAGTATGTTGATCTTTGATCTGGTTGTGTGAGTGGTTACTAAAGGTTTTCATCATATATTGGAATACATGTCTTATCGAACATGGTATCTGAGTAGATTCGAAGACCTGCTCCCATTGTAAATCGAGATATTGAAGTCATATTGTTGCATCTCTATTTTTTTTTTCCATTTGCATATATTTTTGGCCTGAGAGGACTCTTCCGTTGCATCTAGAGTGCTCATTTCAGTTTGGAATGATTTTTGTTTCACTAAAAAATGTTTATATTTTCCCAAGATACGACCATTTCAATCAGATCTAGAGGTATAAATCTTGAATACGCTCTTTTTCATTTTTTATAGAGATAATTTTTCGGTTTTCTATTTTTTATTTCCAGGTTGCTACTCTTTTCAATCTGTGTATTCTCTTTTCCCTGTGCTCTGTGGAATCTCAGAAAATTATAAACAGAGTGGAAAGAGTTTTTTTTGTCTTTGTATTCTATTTGTCGTGCGCTCTGTGCAATCTCGAAAAATAAAAAATAGAGGGAAAATTGCATTTTCCGAGTAAGCTAACTGAGATATAAACCTTGTTGTTGTCGAGAAGTGATTTTTTTTTTGTGTGTGAATGCATGAAAAAAAGTTTCTCTTGAGCACACACACCAAGGTCGTCTTCCACAACAACAACAAAAAACAACACCCCCAATTCTCCTTCTTCAAACTATAATGTTCTTTGCACTAGCTCACTTGGTTGAAAGTTACTTTACTTAGTAATAGGTCTTGAGTTCAAGTCTCTTTTCTTCATTTTTTTTTTTTTAAGTTCATGCATTCATTTTAAAGTGCATTTTACTTAATTGTAAAAGTGAATCACTATTAAATAACTTTAATATTTTAATTTAAGTTATTTTTTCATGCAACTTTCATTTAAAAAGTAACTTCATTGTAAAAGTGATTCTCACGTATTCTATAAAAGTGAGTCACTTTATAATTAAATTATTTGAAAGTGAGATTATAGGCATATATAGATAAGGAGGAGCATCACCATGTGGATCAACTTCTACTTGCCATGTGTTTTTGCCCTTTTTTTCTTAAATGACATAACTTTCATGTTCAAAGTTCGTTTTCGATGTTGTTTTTTGTAAAGCCTATTTTTTTTAGAGATTTCCATCTAGACTATCAGTTTTAGCTTTTAAATCCATATTCTCTACATATTTAATATGGATTCTCCTAGTGATCTTTTGCTTACTAGTACAAACTACTTCTCATGGAAATCCCATATGGAGGATGTATTAAGAACTAAAGTATTGTACTAGATTACCTTGGGAAAAGAACAAGCTCCTACTGATGTCGAAAATAAATCCAAATGGGATAATAAGAATGACGAAGCATAGGGAATAATCAAAATGTCCATCTCTCATGATTTAAGGTTTCACCTTCAAGGAATTGATGACCTAGATAAATCTTGGGAAAATATTGAAGTTGTGTTTGGTAAAAACAACATTATTCGAACCCACCAGATAGAAATCAATTAATGAATTTAAGCCCCAATGATTTTCCTTGCATTGAAGATTATTTATCTAAGTTCAAAACACTTAGAATTTTATGCATAGACTGCAAAATAGATCTGAAGGAAGGTCGATGCATCTATATGATTATTTCTAATCTTGGTAGTGCATATTATGTCTTTGTATCTATATTTTACGCCACCGGAGATGCTCTAGAGAATTCCTATAAATATATCACTCTTGAGTCTTTTTGTGATGCTTTGATTAGAGATAAAGATAAACTTATGCAACTTGGAGTGATCAGAACTGCAAGTACCTCCAACAAATACTTAGTGGCCTAGTAGAAAGATAAATCCAAGAATCCTAAGAAGCAACATCCTCACCACAACAAAAAACAAAACAAAGGTCTAAACCCTCTCAACCAACTTCTACTCCTAATAGTGACAAAGGAGCAAAATCAAAAAGTAAGAAGACTGATAGACATTACAACTTTTGTGGGAAATATGGTCATGTGGAGTCTAAAGTTTAAAAAAATATGAAATCCTTAGAAGGAATGATGAAGAAGCACAACATCAGTATTGATTCTTCTTCTTCTTCTTTTGTACATGCACGTTTTTCTTCTAGTTTTTCCTTTAATGCAACTTCTACTTCTTCTTATGATAAGTGGCTTACTGATTTTGGAGCATATTATCATATGGCTAAGGATAAAGCCATATTTTCTTCTCTTATTGAATGTAACACCAATAAAATATTTGTTGGTGATGATAGATCTCTTAGTGTTGTAGGGTCTAGAACAGTTCAGGTAGATAGTGGTCATTTCAATGGTGTATTATGTGTTCCAAGTATTTCCTGCAACCTTTTATCAGTGTATCAAATCACTCATTCCGGTGAAGGTAAAACTGCATATTTTTCACCTCACGAAGTTGTAATCGAGGATTTAAAATATCCTAAACATGTCCTCACAACTAGAATTGTTGATGATATTAGTAGGTTGTACACGTTTGACAACTTCAAGTCATCATCTTCTCCATCATTGTTTTTGCTCATAGTGATGACTTGAGAAAACTTTGGGATGAGAGATTTGGTCATCTAAACTATCACTCATTGAAACAACTATCTAATCAAAACATGGTGACTAGTCTTCCTCTTGTTTCTTGCAAACATGGTGTTTGTGTCGGTTGTGTTCTTGGTAAATATCATCAGGATAATTTTGACAAATGTGCCTCTTCTCATGCCTTGGCCCCTTTGCAACTTGTTCATAGTGATTTGTGTCGTCCTCTTTCTTCTCCTTCTTTCTCTGGGTATAAGTATTTCTTAGCTTTCATTGATGACTTCTCCAAATTCACTTGGGTTTACTCACTAGTACATATTGTAAAAATTTCGACGTTCTATTTGCGACGTTATGGACAAAATTGGCCATACTGTCGAAAAATAGAGGAAATTTTAAATTTTTTTTTCATATTGCCTGATAACGTCGCAAGTGCGATGTCATACAAACATATGTCACTCTTGCGATGAATATGTCTCTATTGGGACACCATTGGACTATCGTCTCTCTTTCCATGTTTGTAAAATAGTTATCTCTCTTGCCACGTTTGTAAAATAGTCGTCGCAGTTGCGATGTTACGGAAACTAGGTTTCCCCCCTCCAACGGTCACCTAGTATTTGACCAAGTCAACTTTGATTTGGTCAGATATCATCGAAATTGCGACGTTATAAAATCTATAAATATGTTTCATTTTACGGATGTTGCGACAAGTTTTCTATAATAACGACACTTCAAAAAGGGTTTGCGGGTCTTCTTGGAGAACAAAAAACAGGTATTTTTTTCAGTATATGTTTGTGGGGAAGAATGTCAGAAAACATTAGAGCTGGGAAAAGAATTAAAGAGGGTGAAAAGGGTGACAGTAAATGTTATTTCCCTTGCAAAATTTTTTGTACTAGACGTACCAAAAGAGTTTTAATAGCAACAGCTAAAAAACATTGTAGAAAATATGGGCACATGGACGGGGGATCAATTGAATATCGTCCCATGGTATATACATTCATTATCTGTTTTAATATTTATTGTATTCTCAAACTTTTATATTGTTTTATACATGCACTATTTTTTCATGATTTTTTGTAATTATAAAGTTAGATTTTCCCCCTAACTTTATGCACAAAGCACCAAGTAGTAGCAGAAATGATGTTGTAGTACAAGATGAAGAACTTGAAGTAGATAATGAAGATCAAGTTAATGATCCCATGGAAGTAGATGACAATAATAACATAGTTCAAGATGATGGGACAAATCAAATGATTCAAGACTTATTCGGTCATCTAGATGAGGATCATGGGGACAATAGTAATGGTATTTATGATGAACCTCTGATTGAAAAGTAAAATAAATGACTTTATAAAGGGTCAAGAGCAAATATTCTCTCCACTACATTGTTGCTGGTGAACTTGAAAGTTATGAATCATTTGTCTAACACTTGTATGACACATATCCTAAGGTATGTAATATGTTTCTTCACATCTACATAAAGGTTGAATTTTCCCCATTTGTTTTAGTGTTAATTAATGTGTAAAATAAAAATGCAATATTTACAATTAATATTCTTTACATTAACTATTTATGTTTTATGTTTTAGATTGTTAGGTGAATTTTTGTTACCCTCATCAAATATTTTACCTCGCACATATCGATATTTACATGCCATTATGAAAGACATTGGAATGAAGTATCAAAGTATAGATGCATGTCCTGATGATCATATTATATATTATGGACAACATGCGTCGAAAAAAAAATGTTCGGTATGTGGTATCAATAGATATCAAACCGATCAAGGAACAAAAATGGTCCCTCGAAAGGTTCTCCGGCATATTCTCATAATTCCATGTTTGCAGCGACTATTCAAGTGCCAAAGCATAGCACCGTTTATGGATTACCATGCACGAAAGAGAATTGAGGATGGCGTTCTTTGAATTCCTGCAGATGGTTATGCATTTAAGGAAATTGTTGCAAAATGGCCAGAATTTACAGATGAACCTTCTAATGTTAGGCTTTCATTAGCAACTGACGGTGTTAATCCATTTGGAGAGCTTCGGCCTGTTTACTCAGTGTGACCTATTTTTTTTATCAACTATAACATTCCTCCTTGGATGTCAATAAAGAGGGAGCACATAATGTTGACAATGATTATTCCATGTATTTGTTTACATTAAATTTTTGAATTTAAATTTTTCATTTTTCATTTTTTTTGCATAACATCTTTTATTTATTTATTTACGTATATATACATACCATGGTAGTAATTTCGTTTAATTTCAAAAAACTAGGTAAGTACTAAGTTAAAGATATGAATGTGTATATCGAGCCTCTTATCGACGAGCTACTAAAGTTATGGGAGGGAATCACTATGTATGACATTTGTAAACCAATTGGGCAGAAGAGATTTCAATGTCATGGAATACTTTTATGGACAATTCATGATGCCCCAAAACTAACACATTTTTGTGGTATGTAACATTCCATATTGCACGCTTGAATAGTATATAATTAATTTATTATATCATGCATGTTGTTTAAATAATCATTTCGTATATATATTAATAATTCACATTAATCCATCTGTTGTAGGTCTTCAAACAAAGGGTAACTTTGCATGTCCAGTTTGTGGTCCTAAGATGAAATCTCGTCGGTCAAAAAATTTAGGAAATGAGGTG
>SNQJ01S0019759.1:314246-326225 GCA_010110895.2 Picea sitchensis
ATATGAATGTGTATATCGAGCCTCTTATCGACGAGCTACTAAAGTTATGGGAGGGAATCACTATGTATGACATTTGTAAACCAATTGGGCAGAAGAGATTTCAATGTCATGGAATACTTTTATGGACAATTCATGATGCCCCAAAACTAACACATTTTTGTGGTATGTAACATTCCATATTGCACGCTTGAATAGTATATAATTAATTTATTATATCATGCATGTTGTTTAAATAATCATTTCGTATATATATTAATAATTCACATTAATCCATCTGTTGTAGGTCTTCAAACAAAGGGTAACTTTGCATGTCCAGTTTGTGGTCCTAAGATGAAATCTCGTCGGTCAAAAAATTTAGGAAATGAGGTGTTTGATGAGTATAGACACTTCCTCTCTAAGAACCATAAGTATTGTACTACTGAAAAAGATCTTTTCAATGGGAAACAAGAGACTGGACTAAAACCACAAAGAATGACACCCCACATATGGAAGTTTCCATATGAAAAAATTAATCCTCGAGGTACGCATTTTGTTTATGTATCGTAAATGGAATCATGTTTTGAAATTTTAATCATTCATTTGATTTTACCGCATTTGATAAATAGTTTTCTGATTTTTTGTATGCTTCATCAATGTCGTTAATGTGAAGGTAGTAATAATGGGCTTCCATGAGAAATGAAATGTTATCCCACTCAATTCATGAGGTTTCCTTACTATAAGGACCTAAAAATAGTTCATTTATTTGATACAATGCATATTAGGAAGAATGTGACAGAAACATTATGGAGAATGATAGATGGCAGGAGGGATAAAGAAAAAATTGTCAAAATTTGTAATGACATTCGAGAATCCAATCATGCAATGCAAAGTGTGATCTGATCAAATAATGATGGAGACCAAAATAAACTTCCATGGTTATTAACAGAGCAACAAAGAAATGGTGTAAAAGAGGTCATTCAAAAAATTAAATTTCCCATAGGTTTTTGTTCAAACATAAAGAATATCTTAACTAATAAAAGTGAATTTGGTGGGGTAAAAATGCATGATTGGCATACCTTCATTAAGGTAATTAATCATTTTAGTATTCATATTTATATATTGGTTGTATACATTTTTTGAGATTTTTATTTTTTTGCCTAGTTTTGAACAAGTAACGATTCGTTTTTATTGTTACAGTATGTTCTACCTCTATCTCTCCCAAACAACTTTGACAACAACATCAAACAAGTTATATACGATCTTGGAAAATACATGAGGTACATAGCTGCAATATATATGCAAAAAAAAATAGAAATTGGTGTACTTGATGACATGTTTTTTACTTGTAATGTAATATGTATTTATATGTTTTGTTGAAACATGTTATTTTCTTGCGTCATGATTTGTAGATGGTTTTCATTGAAAGAAATCCATGAAGATGATATAAAGTATCGGAAGAGAGAAATTCCTCGGATAATGTGTGAAATGCAGAAGTATATACCTCCAAAAATTTTCAAAGAACAAGAACACTACCTCATACACCAAGTTGAGGAGATTGAAATGTGTGGACCTGTACACATAAGTTCAATGTGGATGGTGGAGAGGCATTTGAAATCATTGAAGGATTTGGTTAGACAAAGAGCATGTCCTGAGGGTTCTATGGTGGAGGGATATATGGTATATGAATCCATGGTGTATATTAGTTAGTATCTTCCTAAATTAGCAGTGCAAGCTATGCATGTAGTGGATTGCATTTGGGATGTGAACTCCATCAAAAAATTTGAAAGGGAGCAGCTATTGGGGAAAGATACAATGAACAAAGTGAGAGGTAATTAAATTGTGGATATTTTTAATAAATATAAATTTCTCGTTTTTTTGTGTATATGATCATACTCATTTAATATTTATTCTTCCATCATTTATTAATATTTACCATGGTTATAACTAATATTTAATATTGGTGAATTGTGATTTTTTGATCCGTCAGTTGCTCAAGATTGGGATGCACTACATTTATACATTACAAACAATCTTAACTGGATGAAGGTATGGATTGATAGATGTAAAGAACGTCATGGTGGTAGCTTATCATGGAAATAACTGTCTGAATTGGTTATAGAAGCTCGTCGTAATGGAGATTTTGATGTTACGCAGAGGGAAATAGATTTAGCATATTGTTTGAAAGGTGGAAAGGCAAGCAAATTCACCCATTTTATTCAGTTATTTTATATTATATTATTGTGACTGTAGGTGTGTTTTTTTCATATATATTATACTTTCCAAGTTATATAAATTTGTTTATTATTAATTGACAATGCATCTTTTACATGTCTGGCATATTGCTATTGGAACACCACAAGGCTATGTGGTGAAATGGTTGCAAATTTCACATCAAACATTTGGATGAAACCAGAAAAACTTCTGATAGCTGGATAACTGCAGTATTCCAGGTCACTAATGTTTCCTCTAGGAATGACAGACATCCTCGAGAATCTGAAAATAGATACTATGGGTTTTTGAATGATATAATTGAGTGTGACTTTAATTCTTTCAAATTAGTTTTGTTCGATGTCAAATGGTATAGGTTACAAATTCATGAACATGATGAAGAAATAACTGTTATTCAACATGCCAATGGATTTTCAATGATTAAAAAAATAGTTTTTGAAAAAAAAACGGCCGCTATGTTTTTCCAAGTCAATGTGAACAAGTATTTTACTCAAAGGTTCCAGGTAAGAGGGTTTGGTCATTTGTTGTTAGATATGATCCAAGAGGAAGGCCAATAAAGTATATTGTAGATGAGGAAGATGATGTTGAAGAAGAAGATGATGTAGAGCTAGAGCAGGAAGAATATGGGTCGACAGATGAAGAAGACGAAGAAGATGATCCTGGTGTAGGAGACAATGGTTCAGTTCTTAATGATGATATCGATGAAGATATGCTCAAAAATGACATTGATGATGATGATGATATAATCAATCCTTTAAACAGTGTTTCTGAACCGAATGATGATACAAATATCGATTTTGGATGATCAAGAAGAAGATACAGAAGAAGGATGATACACATGTTGTGTTGGTCAATGAGGTACGTAACTAGATTGGGTACATAACTATATTGGGTACTGGGGAATTGAGAGCGATGTGAGGGGGGGAAGGGGCCATATGAGCTTCCACCTTCATGTGGTTGGAGTTGTTTAGTAGAGAATAAATTGTTCTCGAAACCAATAGAATTTCATTCATTCGTCTTTATACTCAAATATCATTCACAGACTGATGCAGGATCATCTCTCCACATCATCCAACCAGCCAGCCAGCCACGTCAGCGAATTCAAATCGCGCATTGAAGAGAGAGGCACAACCTCATTTGAAATCTGAATTGAATGTAATTAAATGTTTAAGATGGTGAGCTGTGAAGCCGTGCCTTTGTGCAGGCTGTAGATAAGATAGGCCTTTAATGTTTTTAAGGCTGAGATCTAGATCCAGATGCTGGACTAGACAACCCATTCAATGTAATTGAATAGGGTAGGCAGATTGGAGGGAAGAGCTCGAAGAGCCCCCTCAGGTAAAAGAGATTTCATATCTCATTTTGGTAAGTTGTTGTAGTTATAAGTAGTAGTTGACAAGCAGATAGAATCTGCGTGTAGAGAGAAGAAGAGAAAAGAGTCGAGACCTTGTTACAGGCCGTGCTCAGGAACACCTTGTAAATACAGGCATTTGCCATAATTAATACAAAGAGCAGTTTTTCCTGCATGGATTTTGTGTTAAATGGATGTCTGTGAGTGTTCTTTATGTATGTTGTAGATGCATATTGTAGTTGTGCATTTGTAGGAGTGTGTTTGATTTCAGGTGAAGGTCTTTGAGGCTTCACACCAGGAGGGTGTGACAGAACGTTGCGGGTTATGATAGCCTTGCACAGAGGTTGCACTTCTAAATTCTGCGGGTTCAGACAAAGACGTGTTGTGGCACAAGAAAACTGGAATCAACAACTCAGAGAAAGACCTCAAGGTTGTTGAACACCTTGGAGGCAAGGTTGTGGGAGAAGACACAGTTGCAGACAGAATCTCTGAGGAGTTCTGTGAAGCTCTGCCAGGTGGGCATAGAGCCAGTGCAAGGAGTGCACAAAGATAGAAATCTGTTGTGAGTTCATGAAGAAGAGACAGAATCATTGGGGATTCTGAGATGCTCTGCCAAGTGGGCATTGAGTGGGTGCATAGGTGCATAGGAAGACATAACTGTTGAACATTCTGGGAGAAGACACTCTGCCAGGTGGGCATTTGAGTTAGTGTACAAACAGGCACAGAGAAGAGAAGAGAACTCTTTGAGTTCTGTAATTGAAGGAAGAATCCACTGAGGGGTCTTCACAGGGTTGCTGAACACCCGACAACACTCAACAAAAAGTTGCTTGAGTAGAAGGATAGCCAGGAGGGCATCCATATTTCTCCATCTGTAGGAGAAAGGAAGAAGGATAAAATCCCTTAGGGGTCTAAGTGTTTGGAAAGCTCAGGAGAGACAACACTGTGTGTGCGAGAAGACTCTGCAGGGGCGCAGAAGTCAAAGAATCCCTTGGGGATTCCAGGAGCAAAGATCAGGAGGAACAACGTTGTGGAGAACGCAAGCGAGGCTTAAATTCCAGAGCTCGCAGGAGGAAAAAGAGGACAAAGGTCAAGGCCTTTGGAAACTTGGAGTTCTTCCAAGTGCAAGAAGAAAGTGTGCAGCTCAGGAGAGAGCACAACAACCGTCAGATCGACCGAAGAGATCTGGACCGTTGGTTTCTACATCCAAGAAGGAGTAGGAGAAGTGCACTGAAGAGGAGATCGCCAGTCGTCGGATCTCACTCAGATATCGGTCAGCCATTGGATCGGGTGAAGGCGCGCAGAGTTTAGCCTCTCGAGTAAGTGCACAGGAAGGATGGATCTGAACCATCAGATCTTGAGAAAATTACCCGTCGTCCGTCGGGTCGGACAAGAGTTGCACGAGGTTTACCATCGGGAATAGCCGAGGGGAAAATCCCGACGAGAGGCGTAGCCATCGGGATATCGACACTCGGGATATCGAAGTTCTCGAGGTCGAGAAAGTCGGGACATTTCAAGTCTCGAAACAACGAGATTGGATCAGGCCCGTGCATCTGTTGGGGACATGTGGCGAAGACCTAGACTATCAGGGAAAGTCCCAATAGAATAGTCAAATCGGTGCATCAGGGTTCGACATTTCGCGAATCCTGAAGACGAGACACCCAAGACATCAGAAGTCACTAAATCGCGAGAGGCGATCAGGACCGTCTATCGGAGGAGGACGTGCGACAACAATCGGAGCCATCGGGGAAAGTCCCGAAAGGAGGTCGTCTATCAGCATATCGAGAATCAGAGTTTCACGAGTCCTAAGGAAATCAACACTTGGAGTCATGAAATCGTGAAACGTGAAACCCCGATAAAGTGTGAAGCTCCATTGTGGGGGCCAACTGTCAGCATAGCGGAGAATCGACACCCGGGATATCGGAGTTCTCGAGGTCGAGGAAGTCGAGACATTTGAAGTCTCGAAAACGTGAGGGGAAATATGAACCGTCCATTCTTGGGACGCGTGGCAGCGATTGAGCGATATTGGGAAAAGTCCCGAAAGGAGAATCGTCAATCGAAAAATCACAAGTCGGGATATCGGGGATCCCGTGCACAAGGTGTTTATGCATTTCGGCATTGAAAAGTTCGAAAGCCCGATACGAGGTATGACTGCGGTCATATAGGGGAAGGTCGCATGGACCAAAAGTCTAGCCTGGAGGGCTAACGCGAAAAGGGCGCGCATCGGTGAATTGGCTCATCGAATATCGGGAGATCACGGGGACAGAGGTTCGTGACATCGAGGATCGCGAAACCCCGAATCCTGATAAGGAGATAAGACTGCAGTCTTATGAGGACTGGTCATATGGACTAGGGGGCATAGCCAGGAGGGGCTAAGTCCGGAAGGGAGCACATCGGCGAATCAGAGTTCGCGAGTCCAACAGGACAGGAACTTTCGACATCGGGGATCACGAAACCCCGAAACCCGATATTACATTCCCCGTGGGGAATTTTTTCATGGTCGTCCAGAAGGCCGTGACAGGGTAAGAAGGACCTATGGATCAGGTTTTTACCAGAGATTCTTGTGGGGATCCAAAGAGATGCTTCGGCTTAGAAGGTACATTTAAATGATCCTTTCAGCGGGCGAGGCCTTTGTCGAGGCAGAGGTACATCGTGCCTGCATCAGGTGGTATCAGAGCCTAACTCTTGTCTGTATATTTCAGGCGAGGAAGGCATAAGAGGTAAGGAGCACTCTGATACACATCAAGTGGTATCAGAGCGGGAACTTCATTTGTATATTTCAGGTGAAGCGAAAAGGTAAAGGAAGACAGAGCGCTGGAGACTCTGTAAGGATTTGTTTGCAGGTAGGCAACAGTCCATTGACAGTCAGGGAGACTGTAGGAGGATGAAGCTGGTAACACTCTTAGTGCAGAGTGACAGCAACAGGTTTGCTAGGAAAGCAGACAAAGACAACACCATGGTTACTGAAGACCATAGGCATGCTGGGAGGAAGAGAAAAGCAGAAGAGCTTGCAGAAATAGATAAAGAGCTCGCTGAAATAAAGGCAGACATGGAAAAGCTTGAATTGCGGATGCGGTAGGATAAGAAGCCGAGATGGGTATATGAATGGCCCATGAAGAAGTCGAAAGAAAAATGGCCAATCAAGGAGCTGATGGCTAGAAGACAACGTAGGCTGTTGAGAGGATGGTTGAGGTATGTTGAAAACCTCAAGCCCACAGCGGAAAAAATGGTTCAGGTATGTGAACCGGAGACTGGGGACATTCTCGGCGAAGAGAATGAAATGGGATCGGCTGAAGATCTCAAGAACTGCCATGAGGGAAGAGAGGAAATTCCATATTTCCAGGTGGGCAACGAGTTGAGATCACTGCGGGATCTCAGGGACTATCATGAGGACAGCCAAGGAATTTCACATTGTCAGCTGGGCAATGATATGAGATCGTTGTGGGATCTCAAAGACTGCCAGGAGAGCAGCGGAAGCATCCCATATTGCCAGGTGGGCAGGGATGAGCAGATGAGTTGGAATCAGCCTGAGGAGATGACAGAGCAGATGAGCTCAGAATTGGATTTAGATCAGCAGGTGTAGATAACAGAGGAGGAAGATTAGGATAATATTATGATGATTGGGGGAATTGGAGTATTCCTACCATTTTCCTAGGAGGAGGCAGAAATCTATGTTGCAGATGGTGCAGCAACAACAGCAGAACAGTCAGCTGTGACTGTCGGGAAAGAAGAGGAATTGGAGCAGACTTTGGAATCTACCCAAGCAGAAGCAGGAGAGGAGAATGAGCCTTCTGAGGAATGGATCAATGATTTCGGCCAGGGAGTTGAAAAGAAAGAAGTTGTATAACTGAAGCTAGAAGCAAAGGAAGCCAAAGAGCAAGAAGGCAGATTTATCACTCCATGGGAGATGGAGCTAGAGATGCTGGAGGATTGGTTGAACAATCCAGAACCAGCAAGAGAACTGACAGAAGTTGAGTTGTCAGGGAAGGTGACTGAACATCTAGTCAGTCAAAGGGAGACTGCAGAACAGAGGTCTGCAGTAGGGTAGCAACTTGAGGCCACAGGTGAAGATGAAAAAGATGACATGGGAGATCATAGTGATCTGCCCATGAGCTGAAAATGTTTGCAGCTGGGGAGACTGCATGAACAGGGCCAGCCACTGGAGCAGCTGGACCAGGTGATAGAATATCTCAGAAGGCTGATGTTGAGGTCAGTAGAGGCTGCCAGCAAGGAGAAGCTGGGTAGAAGAGAAGCAGTAGCAACAACAACAACAAGAGAATGGAGCAGATGAACAGCTCCAGAGAATGATTTGGGATCCAGGGGGGATTTCAACAACTAATATGGGAAGCTCATGATTTTTCTCATGATTTTGCAGCTGAGGAGTATGATGTAGGAGCATCTCTCCACTTCAGCCAGCCAGCCAACCAGCCACGTCAGCGAATTCAAATCGCGCGTTGAAGAGAGAGGCGCAACCTCATTTGAAATCTGAATTGAATGTAATCAAATGTTTAAGCTGGTGAGCTGTGATGTCATGCCTTTGTGCAGGCTGTAGATAAGATAGGCCTTTAATGTTTGTAAGGCTGAGATCTAGATCCAGATGCTGGACTAGACAGGAGCTGCACGAGGTTTACCATCGGGAATAGCCGAGGGGAAAATCTCGATGAGAGGCGTAGCCATCGGGATATCGGCACTCGGGATATCGGAGTTCTCGAGGTTGAGAAATTCGGGACATTTCAAGTCTCGAAACAACGAGATTGGATCAGGCCCGTCCATCCGTTGGGGACATGTGGTGAAGATCCAGACTATCAGGGAAAGTCCCGATAGAATAGTCAAATTTGCACATCGGGGTTTAGCATTTCGCGAATCCTGAAGACGAGACGCCTGGGACATCAGAAGTCGTGAAATCGTGAGAGGCGATCAGGATCGTCTATCAGAGGAGGACGCGTGGCAGCAATCGAAGCCATCAGGGAAAGTCCTGAAAGGAGGTCATCTATCGACATATCGGGAATCAGAGTTTCGCGAGTCCTGAGGACATCGACACTTGGAGTCGCGAAATCGTGAAACGCGAAACCCCAATAAAGTGTGAAGCTCCATTGTGGGGGCCAGCTGTCAGCATAGCAGAGAATCGGCACCCGGGATATCGGATTTCTCGAGGTCGAGGAAGTCGGGACATTTGAAGTCTCGAAAACGTGAGGGGAAATCTGAACCGTCCATTCTTGGGACGCGTGGCAGTGATTGAGCGATATCGGGAAAAGTCCCGAAAGGAGAATCGTCAATCGGGAAATCGCAAGTCGGGATATCGAGGATCCCGTGCACAAGGTGTTTATGCATTTCGGCATTGAAAAGTTTGAAACCCTGATACGAGGTATGACTGCGGTCATATAGGGGAAGGTCGCGTGGACCAAAAGTCTAGCCTGGAGGGCTAACGCGAAAAGGGCTCGCATCGGTGAATTGGCTCATCGGAGATCAGGAGATCGCGGTGACAGAGGTTCGTGACATCGAGGATCGCGAAACCCCGAATCTCGATAAGGAGATAAGACTACGGTCTTACGAGGACTAGTCATATGGACTAGGGGGCATAGCCAGGAGGGGCTAAGGCCGGAAGGGAGCACATCGGCGAATCGAAGTTCGTGAGTTCAATAGGATAGGAACTTTCGACATCGAGGATCACGAAACCCCGAAACCCCGAAACCCGATATTACATTCCCCGTGGGCAATTTATTCATGGTCGTCCAGAAGGCCGTGACAGGGTAAGAAGGACCTGTGGATCGGGTTGTTACCAGAGATTCTAGTGGGGATCCAAAGAGACGCTTCAGCTCAGAAGGTACATTTAAACGATCCTTTCAGCGGGTGAGGCCTTTGTCGAGGCAGAGGTACATCGCGCCTGCATCACAGACCCACTCTATATATCATCTCATCTCGTCCTCATTTCATTTTAATTTTCTAATCGGTTGAATTTTAAAGGAAAAAACTATTAAAATACATTATACTAGGGCTAGAGTAGATGATGGGCAATAGTGACCTGTGAATGGGGCCAACGTTGAAATTTTTTCAATTTTTTTTTGTATGAAATCATACATCCTTGAGTCTTGAAACCCTCCCATGCCGTCAAGGCATGTGTCTAGTATAAGCATGTCAAATTTTGATGCATACAGGCACATATTGAAGAAATTTAAATGTTGGCCCCATTCACCAGTGCTCATTATGTAGGGTCGGTGCATGACATTTGTGGTGGTTGAATTGGAAGTTTCGTGACATTTCAAGAGAGTTCCAACAAATATTCTACAGATGGAAACAACGACAATTGAAGCTTCTGCGACATCAACTCGACTTGGTAATTCAATAATCAAACCCTCCTTAAGTATTATGTGGGGACATCAAACATCCTCAAGTATCAAAACCCTCCCATACCTTCAAGGCAACTATCTAGTCTAACCATGTCAAATTTCAATGCATACGGGCACAGATTGAAAAAATTTCAACGTTGGTCCCATTCACTGCTCACCGTGTGGGGTCGATGGAAGAAATTTGTGATGGGTGTATTTGAAGTTCCATGTCAAATTTCAAGATAGTTCCGACAACAATTCTATAGAAGGGAATGACGAATGATGACAATGAGAGGTGCAATATGATGAACGTTGATGCAAATGTGGACGATCTCAAAGATTATGTGGGGACATCATACATCCTTGAGTCTTGAAACCCTCCCATACCATCAAGGCATGTGTCTAGTCTAACCATGTCAAATTTCGATGCATACAGGCACATATTGAATAAATTTCAACGTTGGCCCCATTCACTAGTTCTCATTATGTGGGGTTGGTGCATGACATTTGTGGTGGTTGAATTGGAAGTTCCATGACATTTCAAGAGAGTTCCAACAAAGATTATACGGATGGAAACAACGACATTTGACAAATATGAGACGCCCCATTATGAACATTGTTGCAAACATGGATGATCTCAAAGATTATGTGGTCGGGACATCAGACATCCTTGAGTCTTGAAACCCACCCATACTATCAAGGCATGTGTCTAGTCTAACCATGTCGAATTTCAACGCATACATGCACAGTTTGAAGAAATTTCAATGTTGGCCCCATTCACTGCTCACTATGCGGGGTCGGTGCAAGATGACATTGGTGGTGGGTGAATTGAAGCTTTTGCGACATCAAATCGACTTGGTAATTCAATAATCAAACCCTCCGTAATTATTATGCGGGGACATCAAACATCCTTAAGTATTGAAACCCTCCCAAACCCTCCCATACCTTCAAGGAAAATATATAGTCTAGCCATGTCAAATTTCGATGCATACGGGCACAGATTGAAAACATTTCAAATTTGGCCCCATTCACTGCTCATTGTGCAGGGTTGGTGGAAGAAATTTGTGATGGGTGTATTTGAAGTTCCATGTCAAATTTCAAGATAGTTCCAACAATGATTCTATATAAGGGAATGATGAATGATGACAATGAGAGGTGCAACATGATGAACATTAATGCAAATGTGGACGATCTCAAAGATTATGTGAGGAAATCATACATCCTTGAGCCTTGAAACCCTCCCATACCATCAAGGCATGTGTCTAGTCTAACCATGTCAAATTTCGATGCATACACACACATATTGAAGAAATTTCAACGTTGGCCCCATTCACTAGTGCTCACTATGCGGGGTCAGTGCATGACATTTGTGGTGGTTGAATTGGAAGTTCCATGAAATTTCAAGAGAGTTCCAACAAATATTCTACAGATGGAAACAACAACATTTGACAAATATGAGACGCCCCATTATGAATGTTGTTGTGAACATGGACGATATCAAATATTATGTGGTCGGGACATCAAACATCCTTGAGTCTTGAAACCCTCCCATATCGTCAAGGCATGTGTCTAGTCTAACCATGTCGAATTTCGACGCATACATGCACATTTTGAAGAAATTTCAATGTTGGCCCCATTCACTGCTCACTATGCAGGGTCGGTGCAAGATGACATTTGTGGTGGGTGAATTGAAGCTTATGCGACATCAACTCGACTTGGTAATTCAATGACCAAACCCTCCTTAAGTACTATGCGGGGACATCAAACATCCTTAAGTATCGAAACCCTCCCATACCTTCAAGGAAACTATCTAGTCTAACCATGTCAAATTTCGATGCATACAAGCACAGATTGAAAACATTTCAACGTTGGCCCCATTCACTTCTCACTGTGTGGGGTCGGTGGAAGAAATTTTTGATGGGTGTATTTGAATTTCTCACCTGGGGCGTCTACTATTTTAGCCTTATCACAATGGACCTACATGTCACTCTACCCATCTGTCAAACTCTTTAGTTGACAAGTATGTTGTTATTTTTTACTTTTCAAATAATCCAAAGAACAAAAGAACAAAGTGGGTGACCCAAAAAACAAAGTAGTGGT